>JAIPRK010002606.1:0-11129 GCA_025469195.1 Chaitophorus viminalis | reverse complement strand
AACCTAGTGTTAAAATTTTGAATCTTAAGTATAAACAGAAAAAATTTTATGAATTTTCAACTACAAAATAACTTGCAAATTATCGCGATTTTAACATATTTTATACAAATTTGAACTTTATGGGCTTGTAAAAAAAATTTCAGTGAAACCATCTCCGATATTTTTTAGTTACAATTAGTATTACTTATATTTAATACTTTAACTAATTTTCAAGAATTTTTGGACAGCCAAAAAATTTTTATAGATATTTGAAAAAAAAAAACTTACAAAAATCGAAAATTAAATTGTCTACAAATAATTCAAAATATGTCAAAATACTATGAAAACTTAACCATGTATAGAGAACACAGATTTGGTGAAAATTTCAAGTTGTTACGGTTTTTCGTTTTTGAGTTAGAGCATTTTAAAAAAACCGATATGATTTCTCAGTCTAGAATTTTATATATTATATTATATTTTACATGTAATTTTATGTCAATATTTGCAGTTCAAACGCTTATAAAAAAAATTGTGCCTATGGATTTTGATGATTTATGAATGACAATAAAAACTGCTTGTGTGGAATATTCTATTAAATTTTCAAGTGTTTTGTATAAGTCAATTTTTTTTATCATCGATTATAAAAAAAAAATGTAAAAAATTCGAATTTTTTAAATGCCTATAAGTGACTTAAAAATCAATGAATTTTTATCTACAAAATAACTTGCAAATTATCGTGATTTTGACACATTTTATACAAATTTGAGCTTTATGGGCTTATAAAAAAAATTTGAGAGAAACGATCTCCGATATTTTCTAGTAAGAATAAGTTTAGCTTATTCTAAACCTTGTATTAAATTTTCGAGAGTTTTCGGCTAGCCATTTAAATTTTATACGTGTTTAAGAAAAAAAAAATTACAAAAATCGAAAATTTAAATTGTCTATAAATAAGTCAAAATATGTGAAAATACTTTGAAAACTTAATCATGTATAGAGAACGCCAATATAAAGATTTGGTGAAAATTTCAAGTTGTTGCGGTTTTTCATTTTTGAGTTAGAGTATTTTAAAAAAATGTAGTTTGTAAAAACGCGATTTTGCGTAAAATTTTCCGTTTTTCGTAATTTTTTATCGTTTTTTTCGATTTTTTCAAAAAGTATTAAAAAAGTTCGATTTTTGACTTGTCCAAGTACTATCTACATTCACTTTCCTTTTAGAAAAGTTGCTGTTTAAGAAAATCGAAGCATTTTTACTACCAAAAAAGATGTCCCCAGACACAAAAAAAAAATAGAAAAAAAAAAAACACACATCATTGTAAAATCAATAGATTCTATCACTCCGTTCAGAATCTAAAAATATAATAATGCTTAATATGTTAATGGAAAATATTACACACTAATACAATGAATAATACATTTGTAGTACATTATTTACAGTGTCATAACTACCGGGACGGACTGCCGGTCTACAAACTGTGTACTGCCGTACAAAGAAATCTTTCAGATAGGTATGTAGTATATACATTTATATATGTGTTAGATATGTATATATTATGTAAGTATAGTTTATAAATTGTTAAATAAAATTAATTTTGTTAATCTTTGATAATTTGTTATTAAAAACTTCTTTTGCGTTCATATCTTTAACATAACGGTGCATTCTTGTACTAATAAAATTTTGATTCAGAGCATTGAAGAGATACTTATGACTAAATGATCCTATATCAACATTTATGAAATGTGAATTGGAAGGAAAAACTAGATAAAACAATAATTTTTATTAAGTATATTTATTTTAGCTAACATAATATTTTATTAAACTTTAAAATATTCTTTTTAATTTATTACAACAATAGCTCGAAAAGATTTTTCAACCTCTAATAGCTCTAATAGATGATACTCTGGTATATTTAGTGGAAACCTTAAACTATAATATTATTGTATTATAAATATTATTTAGTACAAATGTAAATTTTCACAAGCCGTAAATATCGGGTAAAACCACAATATCAGCAATACCTAATAGTTTACTACCTATAGTCTATAAGTTTAAAGCCTTTAATGATATATACAAATACAGTACACATAAGCATAGCGGCCGGGACTATCTACGGACATTTTCTTGCCCTGCATTAAGAAGGGGAAACGTTTCAACGCGTCGCGGTCGGCTCATTTTTTGATACATAACGAGTGCGCGCTCCAGTATAGTTATAACTCGATGGTTCTAAATAACATACCTACTATACCTATCAAATTTTGGTCACGTAATTATAAATTACATAATTTTCTCATAGAAAATATTAAAACCTTCAGGAACTACGCATGACACATCCAATAGTTGGATGAAATCAATTCCGCGGTATGCCGTTGTTATTGTGTTTGGCGTTTGCCGTATGGTTGTTACGATAACGTGTGACGGTAACGTGTACATGTATACCTAAATATAACCTCGTTGAACTGCAAATCGGAGACAATCATTTTCCACGACATGGCACGGCATGGTGTACCTAATTTGGATGTAGTGGATGTAGAGTATAGTGATCCTGGCTCGATGGAAAATAGTTATAGAAAATGAACAACACGAGTAGGTAAATACGACTAAGTAAATAATAATTAAACATCTACGCATCATTTCAATCAATATAATCGCTGGTAAAATGCATTTCACAAAATTAGTAACCCTACATGTGGTGAAATCAGCAGCCAAAAAAGATAAGAAATATCACACTTAACGCAAGGTGTGATTTGAATCAACGCGATCGTATTCAACTGTCATGCCGTGAACAGCCAAAGTGTTCCTCGATTTTATGATCATATATGGTTTTTCAATGATAAAAGTAATGTCATTTAAACTGCAATAGTCTATAATTATAATCGATTGACGATTAATGTACGAGTTGATTTTAAATTTCAAATTACTGGCTATACAGTTGGTGAGTTGGGGCTGTACTGAAATATTCAAATTTTTGGACACCGATCGCGCTACAATTGAGTTTAGGGAAACCTCTAAAGTTATACCAAATCATATCATTATATCAGTGAAGTGAAGTTCAAAACAATATAATTTATGAATTATTACCAGTCTTAATGCACGAAACGCCGCCTGTTTCTTTCATTGAGTCAAGCCATCCGTGAATTATCACTTTTAATGGCAAAGTTGGAATCCAATATTTGGTTATTTTTTCTTCCTGACCTAATTGTATTTTTATCGATTCATCATTTCCATTAAACCTATAATAGACGTTGATGATAACTTATAAATTAATAATAATTATAACAATTATTGTTATGTTGCAGCATGCCATACTGATTCCAGTATCTGATGTCAATATTTTTATCATCGATAAACGGTTTTATTAGATCATTACTGCGTCCTGCTTCAATAAACACGTTTTGTACAAAATTCCAACCAAACTTCAACAAATTTGCTGAACATGAAAATTAACAATAAAATGTAAATGAAGGTATTAGAAGTAAATATACATTTAATGATACATTTAGAAATGTAAATATCCATATATTTATTTAGTAAAGTTTCAGAAAAATGTTAATAATTTATTCATAATGTTATTGAGTTAGTTTTTAATCGTTGAATTTTTGAACAAATTTATTGTATATTAGAAGAAAAGGAAACTTTCTCTAATCTACAATGCAGTGCCATTAATGAAAAATAATTAAATTTATTAAGCAATAAAACCAAGTTATATAGCTACACAAAACATATTTAAGATTAAATAATAACAAGTCATATTTTCGTGTATTATATCAATATTGATTTTTATACAAATAATAATAATATTATAGTAAACAAAATTTGGAAATGTAATCATATTGTGTCGAATGTATAATAAATATAATTATTTGGGTTCAACCAGTTCAATTAGAAATACATTTCGACATTTAAGAAAAGTAAAAACCACAGGTCCATGTACAATTAAATAAAAAATAAAAAAGTAGTTAGCTGAGTAAGATTTTCAATCACCTTTTGTATAATATACTTACTTATATTATATTTTATTGAACATAATATTTAATATGCATGTAAAATGTAAAATTTGTGCACATAAGTTATCGGTGCGTCGTACTTTCAACATTAAGGGGATTGTAAGCCATGATTTTCTGTCTCTGTCTATCACACGCCCAACATAGGAATTTAGACGTTTACTATTTTCATCAATGATCCATCAATTAATGCGATAATAATTTTATTTTAAAATAACTGATTTAAATTCGCCGTTAAGTCTACTGTAGATCGACTTTCCCATTTTTTTGATTTTTTCTCCCAAACTTTTACAAAATATAATTAAACAAATTGGAAACATAAAGATCAACAAAAGTTAATTTTTGGGAATATTAAGAACAAAATTCGAAAAATGAGAGAAAGTTGATCTAAAGAAGACCTTTCAACGAATTCAAATCAGTTTTCAAAGTTCTTATCCCATTAATTGATCGATCTGTTTGTTAAAAATAGAAAAACGTCTAAATACCTATGTTGCGCGTGTGATAGACAGAGACAGAACATCATTAATTGCTTACAATCCCCTTTACATTTTTGGTTAAAATGTAAATATTAAACTTCTGATCCTTAGATTTACCCTTATTCTGATGAGCGATGATTACGATTATCGATGTGGTAATGAATATCGTCGAGAATGGTCGGTACATTTTAGTTTGACAATGATAAAAACTTGCTGTGGAGTCCAAAATAAAACCTTACATCTACTTACGTATAAACGACAAAAATATATAAGCATTACATTAAAACTACTTTACGATTCAAACACTTTTGAGCGTGTAATATAATTGTTTTGCATCATTATTGTTTATCATTTTTTTTTTTTACAATTTTATAATTGTTTTGCAGTGCGCCTACGTATACCAGCTATTGCCCGCAGCTTATTGTACAATGCAATACACGTACAAACATTGTCGACCAAATAATGACGTCAATTATTGATCTAAACGTAGAACGGCTCAGTGTTACCACTTACCACGTGTATGGTGTATACTGTATAGCCGTATAGTGTATACACGCGTATTGAGTCAATTTATTTTGAGCATAGAACAATAATGTCGTCATTCAAGCTGATGTTGACGTGACGTACACTACACAATTTGAATGATAGCTTATGTGACCTATGTGTACTCGTTGTCCCACACATGCGTAGGATACGAATAAGTGACAAAGATAAGAGATTTTTTTTTATGAACGACGACCATCAAAACTGTGTAGTATAGCGTGAATGATTCGTCAGTTATAAATACATATGGGCTTATGGCCGAGGTCAATTATTTTTATTTAGTAAATAAGTGGATTCCGGTGTGCTCAATTGCTGCAGATAGTCTGCTACCTAGACTAATACTTCTGTAAAAAGTTCGGTCCGTTCGCTAATGATTAATATGAAAAAAAGATTAGTGACAACTTACCACTTGGAATTGGTCTGTCTATTGATTTAGAGTATCTAATACCTATACTTACAATTGAGCGTTAAGAATTTATTGTTTTCAGAAACTAATTGACAGAATTTATAAGGAATTTGTAATCAAAATGTAAGGTTCGAGTGCAGAATTTCAGAAAAACTATAAAACACATTAGTTGATCTAAATCTAACTATTATACCTTTACCTTTACAAGCACATTATTTCTACCTAATTGTATCTTTTTGGTATTTAAACTTACGAGTATTTGTTAACATTTTATTTTTCTGTAGAATGTATTCATCGTCCTGGATCTTAGATCGGTATTGAATTCTTTAATGTCCTCTCACTTAAGAATTTTAAAAATCAATAAATTTAGCAAGTATCGGAAGTTTTATTTTATCTTATTTAATTTTATAAAAAACGAAATAGACAAAATTATAATTGCTTAAATTAATAACATGTAGATGCATTTTTAGTTGATGACATGAAGACATTTTTACGATTTCTTATTCAGACAAAGTTTTATTATAAAAATGTATGCCAAAAGGACTGTTTTTTTTTGTCTTCAAGAAGAAATTACCTCTGGCTCTAAAAATATACGATATTACTAATTAAATAAATACAGATATGTACTTAAAACATATGAACACGAATATAACCAAAAAAAGAAATATAATTTATTACAATATGATATTAATCAATATTCATATAAATTTACCCGGGTGTAGCGTCATGTCCCATAGGAACTTCAGTGTTATTTTCACACATTCCGTCCTTAAAATTTGACCATGTAGAACATTGTACTGCGATAAGAGAATTTTTATAGTATACAGAGTCCGTATAGAATTCATACGCTCTGGAATGACTGCAGGATACTATTATCCATAAAATATACAATAACATTTGTTACAAATTGAAATTGTAAAATATTATAAAAATTCGAACTTTAACTATATATTATTGTTTATAATATATATAATATTATATATACTTTATTTGCTGCTGAATTTATATACTCAACATATTTTTTCATACCAAGTTTCGTTCATCGACTAAACTGTTACCTTCAATGCTCCAATAATCCTTATAATTCTTATGAATAATGGATGGATATTTGTCATCATCAAATTACTTTACCGATAATCAAGGATGGAAAAGGGGTTAAAAGAAAAGGAAAATCACGTAATTGATATCGCACAAAGTGATGTGACTTGTATCAGAATTCTTTGACTGATTGGAAACCCCAGATTTTGAATTTTACTTTAGGACATAGACTATAGATCAGCGATTCTCAATCTTTTTATATCCATGTATCACATCCACAGTTTGAATATTTTTACGTACCACCTGACCTTTTTTTTGCTTATTAATAATATATACGGTTATTTTATATGTATAGAATTTTATTTTATTAGGAACTACAACATCATGACAATATAAATATCTAATGTAAAAAAAGGAAAATGTAATTAAATATGTACGATTATTATTATAATCATAATGGTTTACTTCAATCAGACGGTTGGTGTTATTTTGAACGGTCGATGACGTCAACATCGGGTTCCATATTGGTAACTTTAAATCTTAAATCATTATTAAATGTTAGTTTTTAAAAGATAATATTTAAATAATATTTAATGTTAATAATGATTCATTTCAATTATTTTTTATAAAGAAAGATTTTCTCTGCGTACCACCTATGACGTTTCCACGTACCACTAGTGGTACATGTATGACAGGTTGAGAAGCGCTGCTATAGATAATAAAAATAAGTTCACCTAAACAATATTTACCGTAACTCATAAACATATACCAAAAATGTACTCAAAAGAGTTTCAAGGATTTACATCAATTTATAATTACCTAAATAAAGACTTATTTGCCTTGCTTATTCAATTCAGCTTTCGATTTCGCAATATTAGTATTCTATTCATGTTTCTTAGGTTTCTTTACATTGATAACGTTACGCGAATTGACTTAACTTACTAAACTCTATCATTTTCAATATTAAACTGCATCCTGGTTGAGGTGCAATTCCAGAGTTTGGAAAGAAGTCAATGTGGCCTATACTTTTTGAGTAACCCAAAGACCCTACAGCCGTATGTATCACGTCGACAAACTCTGCGTCTTCTGTGCTCAATGGGTTTTTATTTATAGCAAAAATCTCGAATCCTGGAGCTGCTGGATCTAAACCTAAAGAATATACACAAATATTACGTTTGCATAATCATTATTAGTATAATTGATACCGTCCTTTGTGCCTACCGGTGATCCTTCCAATTTTTCCCGATTTAAAGTTAGAGCCACACGACCCTGAAACGTGTGCACCAAGACTATGGCCAATTAAATGTATGTCTGATGCATGTATCCCGGTAATTTTAACTACGTTTTCCAAAAATTCTGCAATTTTAGCACCCACGGATGTGGTAGAATGAGCTGGTATAGAATAAATGATATCATCTGAAATGCTACTCCAATCTACAGTGATGATGTTGTACCCTCCGGTGTCGACATAAGCTAATTATTATTACATATTATACAACTATTAATTCATAAAATGTTATTGAAAATAATATACTTATTTAAATTAAATAATTTATTTGTTTGTTTAGTTCAAATAATATCGTGGAAAATCAATCGGTGTAATCGTTAGTTAGTCGAGTAACACACAGTGGCGAATTGTGCCATCGGGAGACGAAGAAGTTTCCGGGTGGGTCGAAGCCCCACCAAGACCGATTATTATAAAACTGATTTTATAATTTATTTTATTCTTAAAATTATTTTTCTTTAATTTTAAAAATATTATTTTTTGATACATTCTTTTTTAAATACCTATAACGTACTAATTGTACATAATGCATACTGCATATGCTTTTCCCCTCATTTATCGCAGATTTTTTCCCTCTAATTGTAGATTTTTCCTCCACTTGTATATTGTCGATTTTTTTCAGTTTTAAACATTTGATTATTTGCAACTGAATTTTTTTCAAACGATCTTTTCATGTCGATTTAAATCTATTCAAAATATTTACTTTTAAGAATCACCCGTTGCTAGAATAAACGTAGAGGTGGAGTCCAAAAGGTTAGGTAAAAAATAAAAACATAAATGTCTATGATGTGTTATGTCTAATAACGTATATCCAAACTTAAATATGACATCGTTTATTAATATAAATATAGGTAATAACTAATAGGTATATAAAGTATATTATTAATATTTGTGTGGTTTATGTAAGAAATAAATTAGGAATATTAAATCATATATTTAACCGAACTATGTAGTATTTATTATTATTATTTTTTTAATTTCACTAGATTTTCACTAAATATTTTACATTTATGATGTTTTAGGCCGGTAACTCGAAATATTCCCAGGCCGGTTAAAGTTCAGAATCCGCCACGGATAACACAATGCATATATATTTTTATAATGAATAAATAATTAAAATATCAAATGCTGATTTTTAACATGCCTGTTTTTATGGCAAACACTCCAGTGCTATTATTGTCCGATGCAAGCCAACCGTGAGTAATGACTTTCAAAGGTAAACCTTTAATCCAGTGTTTAAGTATACGTAGTTCATTCCCAAACTCTATCTGAATAGATTCATCATTGCCAAGATATCTATATTGAAATGATTGAACATATTTTATCGTTCGTATACTAACAAATTATTATATTATATCTGATATCATTTTTAAATTTTGACAAGAATAGAAAATAAAATTTATCTTAGATAATTTAATACCATGATTTGTCGGAATTGTTAATCACACTCCTGACTCTCGAACATGCCAACATAGTAGTACCGATATACTATATTGACCAATCTATGGTTGATTTAAAATTTAAATACCCTAATGGGCATACTCGATTGCTATAGAACACATGTGGCAAAATAATGTAACTGTAGAAAAGTCAATCTCAAATATATTTTCACGGGAAATTTAAACATGTTCTAATGTTTATTGTTGGTATGTTAGAAAAACAATACGCTTACATTTTTCTATATTAAATAGTGATAACAGTTATGATATATATCTAATTATAATAAATCTCTGCAAAATAAATACAATACTAAAATATTATTTTGCCCTTGATAAACTATGAAGTAGGTAAAAGTAGTAATAGTGGATTAAAAAATAAATAAAATAAAATAATGTACCAACACATTATAATATTATACACACTACAATACTACAGCTACACAATATACGTATAATCAAATATATATTACATAATATGTATATTATTGTATGTACACGTTTTAGTATCTTGGTGGTAAAAACTAATGATGATAATAAGGTTCTATTATTGGAATCATGATACAAATATTCATGATCGAAAATAGATTTAAAAGCCATAAACAAATTTAAAGAACATTAACTGAATGAGAACAAACCTAATAAGATAATAATATATAGTATATACTACGTACGAATTCCAATAGAGAAAATCCAATCGAGTCCCATTTATATGCACATATTTAATACCTTTTTGGACAATTTCAGCACTTGCATTTGTTTGATTGAATGCTATGAAACGAACCAAAATGAATAGAAAAATAATTTAAAATAAATACAAATAAATAAAATGTATTAGGTACAATTATTTTTTTAAAATAAAGTTTATTTAATTTTCTAATGTTGTGACATCATAATGCATTTTTATATTTTACTACATGGTTTAATACGATAGTCAACCCCTTATAGATATACAAACCATTAATAAACTGCAACATTAATAACAACAGAATGGTTACAGTAAATATTCCCATTGCTCAAGACAAATACGAACACTAACCACTGTCCATCAGACTTGGAATACTATAGGTATTATTTCAAACAAATGCCTTTTTATATTTTATAAAATATTGAAATTTGTTTGTCTAAACTATTTGTATTTTTTTTCAACAGGATAATGAACCTAGTAGCTTGTAAGTATTTGCTTATGACTGAACCATACTATTTACTGCAATTAAGCAAAAAATAATGGTACCTAATCAAACTAAACAATGTCCGAGTTTTGGGACTTGGAAAATTAAGCTAACATTAACTAATCAAGCCATGTATATATATATATATATATAAATATTTAAAAAAAAAAGGATGAGCCTCGCTCTGCTGTACAGTTAGGGGTAGAGTGCACCTCGTTTATATGATAGATTATTATTATAATTAATTTGTTAAATTTGAATGCAATGATAGGTATTATTGTATACGAATAACGATTCTAAATGAAGATATGTTGGTCTAAAATAGGTATATAATAATATATTATTTTATATTTAAATTAAAAAATAATGCAATAGTATGCAATTTCGTAAAAACTTTTATTTCAAACAGTCAAAAAAATTTTTTCTATCAGTCCAGTAGAAATTTTTTTATATATTTTTGAAGATTAGTTTATGGAAAACCTACTGTTAAAATTTTGAACTTTAAGTATAAACAGAAAAAATTTTATGAACTTTCAACTATAAAATAACTTGTAAATCATTGCGATTTTAAGTTTTAACATATTTTATACAAATTTTAATTTTATGGGCTTTTAAAATAAAATTAAGTGAAACGATCTCGATATTTTTAGTTAAAATAAGTATAACACATAATAAATCTTGTATTAAATTTTCAAAAGTTTTCGGATAGTCAAATAAATTTTATAGATATTTCAAAAAAAAAAACTTACAAAAATTGAAAATATAAATTGTCTGTAAATAAGTCAAAATATGTCA
>JAIPRK010002605.1:0-16361 GCA_025469195.1 Chaitophorus viminalis | reverse complement strand
TCTTAATATAAAAAAGTTGTTCAATAATATATAATATTTAAACATTTTCTAGATTGATACTTATAATTGTTGATTATTATTTTGATCTGAAATACAAACACTAACAATTAATAATTGTTTTAAATTTTCTTATAAATTGCTTTTAATCTTGAAACAGAGTATGTTGTTATTTTATGACACAGCTACATTAATTATGCTTAACATTAGGGAATGAATCTTGTCACAAACCTACACCCACAAAGATGTGCCAACATTATATGTAGGTATCTTTGAAGATACAACATATAAATATTAAATTCAATAATCCTCCATAATTTTTTTTCATTTCATTCCGATTTAAAGCCGTGTCAAATTTTTTTGACAAAATGTATTAGAATAATAATTTTTAAGTCCCTAATTCTAGATCGTTTGAAATAAGGATTAATAGGAATAATATTAATAAGCTTACGCGCTCACTTATGTTTTCCATAGCATTATATGATCCCGCTGTGTCTTCTCAGTTCACTGAATACCATTTACCATTTACCGAAAAATGAAGCAATCTTATACGAATTAGGCAAAAAATCCACTTCAATGAAATTCATCTCACCAAAAAAAAAAAACATATGGTAGTAATGAAAGTTGCATCACTAAATATTCAGTTTCAAATACGCAGCCGATCGGGACGACGACGACGATGAGTCGTATACTTTAGATCAAAGTTATTAAAGAGGGAAGAAGAAATACTTTTTTTTGTTTATTGACATATCAGTTTGTTTTATTATTACCATTATTATAATTAAACGAAAATTAGAAAAATACTATGACTATATTTTTACACTTTTAAGCATTTCATTATTCGGTATAATAGGTTTCGCTGGGACATGCCAAAATAGTTTCCACACGAAAAACAGCATACAAGCTGTAACACATGTATGGTTCGCAACGAATAAAAACATACCACCAGTGGCCAAGTCCTAAGCCGTACAATGTTGAAAGGAAATTTGCATTTATAACCCGTTTAATTTGTGTAATCATTAACACATCGTAATGATGTAGGTGGTTTCTTTCTAATCCGAACTTTTCCACCGTCATCCGGTGTGTTTTTCTTTTCGTTGTCGAACTGACACGTTCACATCTGTGATAGGTGAAATCACGCGTTTTTGTACAATTTAAGATTTAATAACATACCTTTGCCCGAATTCGACAACTCGACAGTGCTGTCGCGGTTCGCGTGGTCGCCATTGAGGTCGTAACACAACTCGCTGTACGAAGTGGCGATGGTTTTCAGTTGGAATCCGATGGCAATGCACATGGATATGACGAATGTGTCGTACATGATGCTGCCATGGATCCAGATGATACATTGTAAAGTTTCGACGATGTAGAACGGGACGAAGTTATTGTTGTAGAACTGTTCGGCTACCGGGTACACGTTCATCGTGTTGTACCGGTAATGGCGCACCTCGTGTTTGATCTCCATGTCCAGGTACACGCTTTTGAGAAAGAACGGCGACAGGCTCCAGGCCACCGCGGCGGATCCATAGAGCAGCAGGAACAGTACGGAAATCGAGATGGACTTGGACCGGGCGGACCGGAGCGGTTGTTCCCTCCGGTGGCCGTTGTACGACAGGAAGTCCACGGACGTCACGTCCATGCAGTTCCAAATCACATTCGAGTTCCTGGACACGCAAAACACTTTGAACATGGAGAAGATTAAAGACGCGGCCAACATTATGTGCTTCATCAGTTCGTTGGTGTTGTTCAAGTAATAGAACGTGCTCATGATCAGCACCGATATCGCGGAAACTCCAAAAATGATCTCGATCGTGGCCATGACCTTAAACGGATTGTACCCGAAGTACCTGGGCGTGTTGGGGTTGATCAGCTGATAAAATCCGGTCGTCTTCATCAGTTTCACATTGATAATGTATTTGTGATGATTTTGGTGGTCGTCCATTCTTGTCTTGTTTGTGTTGGCATATACTTTTGATCCGAAATCGTTACACTAGAAAAAAAAAATTTTCCTAATTGTTTTAAGAATAATATAGTCCAAATAACACTTCAAGTAGAGTATAGTTATAATAATAATAATGTTAATTATATATATTTATGTACAATAGTATTTGTTAAATACTATTGTTGTACAAAAATGTATGTATGATTTTTTAAATTATTTTATTTCAAGTTTCATTCCTGCATTTGACAATTGTTTCCCACCAATTATCCTTCATTATTGTCCCAAAAATTTTGTTGATTTTCTTTAATTTTGTTATTTTTTTCTAAGTTAAATGCTTAAACGGAAATTAATTATTTTTGAAAGAAAACTTGATTCTTGACTTTCTATCAAAATTAAATACAGTTTATCGATATTCAACGAAAAATATCGTTTACAGACGTATATAAAAAATAACACACCGGCTAAAAAAAATAAAGGAATATATGTCCTGTCTTCCAATAGTAATACGGTTGCAGAGTATTTCTTTATAGAACGAATCCACTTCAGTTGAATATTACAACTGAATCTACAAAACTATCTTAAGTCTGGTAACGAAAAATTAAAATTTTTATGTGATGACTTATATTTTATAAATTGAGCACTTAATTATTTAGGAACTGTCCATTCGATCATTAATGGAGTTTTCAATTTAAATTTTAAACGGTTTTTTTATTATTTACTCGATTAATTAGAAAAACTTTTCTAATATTTTTTTAACATAATTGCTAAGTGAAGATATCATTTTGAAAAGAAACAATGCATACAAATTACAATTTTATCGTAATAGAATAATCCGGGCTAATTTTAAACTACTACAGGTTTATGCAATTTGTTATATTATCCAAGGAAAGTTTGCATTTATCAATGCAGAAAGATTTTATTTTCTGAAATAGTTTCAAAAACTCTACTCATTTATAACATGTTTTGTATTTAATAACTTGAATATTGAAAATAAAATTATTTTTCGTTCAATTTAAGGTGGGCGTAACAGTTTTATACGTTGCAAATTTTATATTTTAAGTAATTGTAGGACAAATGCTTCACGTAATAACTATTCATTATTTAATGACATATGCTATAAATTCTTTTTAAATAGGTCAACTATTAAATTATAATTAAGATTAGGTTATGGGTAAGTATTGAATTATTTATTATATTCATAATTGTTGCAAATTAGTATTATTTGTCGATATGATATGGATATATTTGACATAGTTCGATTAGAATAAAAATTACAATGTTCTAGCTGAACTAGTCATCTTCACATTAAATAGTATTTGCCGGGACATTGTTTTTGATGGATTATTATCTAAAACTTTTGAAAGCCTAGTTTGATGTATATTTTGATTATAAAACAAATAATAATGAATTTCAAATGAATCACTGTAGTATTAAGTAGTTAGTAGACCGTAGTTTTAGTTGTACGCTGAATCATCCGGTTTTGTATCATAGGACCGTTTTTCGCAGTGTCAATACTATTTATAAAATCCCTTTATTAGGTATTCCACGTCAATAGCATTAGAAGGACTACTATTTCAATTTCAAGTTTTCAAGTTCATACATTTTGTCGGTCTTGAGAAGTAGCGATAATTAATCTGTGAGTGGTATTCGCATTTTTTTAAATTGATTTTTATACGTATATCAATCTTATTTGATTTCTGATAAATTACTATTAAGCCTAACTGATCTCTATTGGAAGTTTCTCCAAAAATAAATCGTTTATGCTATCTGCGGCTTATATATTACTCATATGTTGGTTTTGTGTTGATTTTATGATGCTTAAAGTACCTACTACCCAGTATATATTTTAAGTTGCTGTAATAATCAAAATAACATTCTTATAACTGATATCGTTGTATTATTTTTTACAATTCTACACTGTTTTTCTCAATCATAGAGAAATTCAATAAATTACCACTTTGATGCATCAACTAGACTAAATTTATCGATTATAAAAATTATAACTTTATATATACTTGTATACAAGATACTATTAAAATCATATAGATATACAATTTTTATGTTTATAGTATACATGTAATATTGGAAGGAGATGAACCATAATGATAATAAAATAAAATAAAAAAAACAGTATTAATTATAAAGTTTTAATTTGTTTACTCGTTTTGTCCACTATTCATTAATTAAATAAACTTCAAATGATAATACAAATATATAATGTTTCTTTCCAATTGAGTTATGAAATAGTATAATATGCTGGGCGTTGAGTGCAATACTTTGATATCCTAATACTTAACTTAAGTAATCAACTTATATTATAACTTAGTTATAATTGTTACTAAATAATTCTATCGAAACATTCTAAAGATTATCTTAAATTTTATACCCATTGTAAACCTTTATTATAGAAGAAGAAATAAATTATACTTTTTACTATATACTATATCAGCTCAGATATGAAAATTAGAAAGAAAATTAAGTATGTATTAAATTTTTAAATTGTATTTATTCACATGACCCAACATTAAATACTTAAATATTTTACTCAATTAAATTTTACATCATTTTCTTAGTGATAATAATTTATTATTAGAAGTTATTTTTTGGTAGAATAACGTATTATACTCAAATATGAATGCAGCATTGATGTTTTTTTTGTTTTTTATTAAAAAATTTATTTTGAAGAGAAGAAGAGACTATTATGATATTATTACTATGATATAATCTGGTGAGCTGGAATGTTGGAGAGGAAAAAATCAGATATAATAATAGTCAATAATTTAAAATTATAATAATATAAATAACTAACTCCAATTTTTATTATCAGGTATCTATAAATTATTATGTATTCATTAACAACACTTATTTTTTCAGATTTAAGACCTCAATAGAGATCTTTCTACATAATATTAATGCATTAAAATTATTAATGTTTTTCATTGTTTTTTTATGATTATCTAAATGGCTTGAATGGCAGTTGTTAAGGAATAAGGAATCTACTGGACTCACGAGATGTTTAAATGTACATTTAATATTTTACACGATATTATGTAATATTCGTATATGATGTTTTTTCATATTTTGAATTAAAATTTTTTAAATATTAAGTTGAACACCCCCAACTGCTGTATTTCATTGTATTTTGATTTCGATAATTCCAAATTTTAAATTAAAACAGTGTAACAAAAATATATTTTATGACATTTAATAGAGATGTGTACTATATTAAAGTGTTAAATACTATATATCCACATAATTTAATCATTTAATAAATTTATTGGTGAGGAGACACAAATTTCATGTTAGGTTTTTCTAATTAACATTGTTCCAAAAGATAATATTAAGTTATCTTCATGACTTTTATTAGACCTATGAATTGAATAACGCAGTATTTAACATAATTTTAATGTATAAAGTTTACAAGTTAAAATAATATAAACAATCAAAACCAATAAAAATATTTTGTTAGTTTTTATTAAATAAATAATTACAACAACATGCAATATTTTGTCTATGATTCCATACCTAGGACCGTAATCATGCAAGGACAAATAGGACATTTGTATAGGGCCCGTTCGCGTATTTTGCAAATGAGGGTACATTCAGAATCGCCTTCTTACCATTGGTCTATTTGAATTCGCGCCTTTTTTCTTTCCACATAATTTCTTACCAATGGCCTCCATGGCAGCCACGTGAGCTCACTGTGGAACATAAATCAAAAAAATCCCCCGATTTGTTATGAAAAACCATGTCGGATAGGTAACAGGGCGTCCGCATGCAATCAGTACCGCAATTAGTGCCGGACATGCACTATTTTCTACCTATAACTATGATAAAAGAAATCATGTAACCCTACTTTATAATGCATAATCACGAGTTTTGATAATAATGAAAATAAAATTGCAAAAATTATTTTTGGGAAAAAAAGAATTGATCTCGGTATGACGAATGTTGGGTGGATATCATTATACCAATCGGCCAGAAAATATGATGATCAAAATGTGTTTAATGTGGCTATATAACTATAAACAAATAATCTTTCTGGCTGCTAAGGAGGCAATTGATAAGAAAATATGCGGAAAGAAAAGGCTCGAATTCAAATAGACCAATGGTAGGAAGGCGATTCTGAATGTACCCTCATTTGCAAAATACGCGGCCCGTTCAATAGAAAAACTAACCTTTAACAAGCCAACAAAATTAGTTGTATATATTTTTTTATACTTATTTATTTTGAAACTATTACTGCTTAATAAAAAAAAAGATTAAAATGTATAATAAACATATTGTACATAGTCTTCAAAATCACAGTATTATGGTTCAACTACTTATAAGCCACAAATAACATAAACGATACACAATTATTTTTCTCGATTAGTAGAAATATGTTGATGTATATAAAATGGTCAGACTCAATGACTCTGGAACATCTATTAAATAGTAGTGGAGCTACAGTGTCTACTACATAACTAACGCTCTAGACCCCGAAGTTATATCCTTAGATGTCACTCTTAATTCATAATAGGTGTAAAACAATAGGTACAACATTTTCTTTAACATATAATGCGTGTAATACAATAGCTATAAGATTTGAAATTAAGTTTATTTTTCTATTTGTTCAAATATTATTCTAAAACTAACATAATATTATGCTATTGGGTACTGTTATTATGCATTAAATACTTGATGAAATAAAAAATATTAGTCATTTTATAAATAAATTTGAAGTACTATAACAAAACATCAAACATTGATAAGAACGTTTAAAATTTTTTCAAATTGTATGTAATTTTAAATTGTTATGTTGTTTTAGTTAGTACTTCCATAACTTTTCGCCAAAACGGATATTACACTATATGTTGTGTGCATAACCTAAAAAAAAGAAATACATAATGTTATTATACTGTTACAAAATGTTAAAATAAATTATTTGTGTTTAAATATATATACAATATCATAATAATATTATATTAAATTAAATTCAAATAAATTATGTGACTTTGCAAATCATTATGCAGTAGGTATTAAATTATTACAGTTATACAAAAATATAACAATAATATTATTATGTTCATATTATTATCATCCAACCAACATGAGCGAAGCATTAGGACCTGGCATTAAAAACATATCAAATATGTTAGTCTTCCTAAGAAAGACCGACTTATACAACAAAATTTAAACCTACTGTTAAGATAACTTAATATCTCTGTTTGTAATAACTATGTATAAATAACACTATGTAAATATTATAAATTTAGTTATAGTACCTAACCATTAGTTATGTAACACACACAAAAACTAATAACCCTTGCCATTGATGTTTTTTTAAGTTCAATAAAAAAAATAAATAAATATTATTAAAAAAATATAAAAATATAAAAGCAATGTCTAGAATCTTTTTTAATATTTTAAAAATATTTCATATTTTTAAATTTAAAATGCTATTATGCTAAAACAGTTTTCAAAAAAGTTATAATTTATATTAAAACTGTGATAGTATATTATTATCCAAATACTTACTAATAGTACAATGGATTCCGCCTAATGCGGGCAAAATGGTCTGGTCCAATACAAATGTATATTAACAGGGTTAAAAAAACCGAATAATATGTGGGCAATTTTTATTTTATCATAGCGTTAGAATACGTACAAAATTTATATTTATAAAAATGACTTAATACAACCGGATTTTGTCGTATTTATGAGATTGATCAATTTTTTTTTTTTTTAATGTAATAAATGTTTGTGTTTTTGAATCAATTTCGGTTTAAATAGGCAATCGCTTGATGTGGGCAAACAGAAATAAGCAGAATCTATTAAATTTTGAAGAATAATAATAATTTCTGTATTGATTTCTGTAAAAATATCAGTTATATAGAAAAAAAGTGTTCTTTCATTACGCGTTACATGACTTGTATTTGATTTATGTTTTTAATTGAATTTTTTAATAAAGTTGTTCAATAGATAGCAAATTGGAACTAAAAATATATTGTAATAAAATAATACGTACACTAGAAAACATTTCTAAGTTGATAACTTTCTTCAAAGATATTTTCAATTTTAGATTTTCAGCACTATTCATTCGCATGGTGAACAATAGCAACTTTTTATATTTTATACTCATTTTGGTCCAATCACTACAATATAGGGAAAAATTCATTGATTCTTTCTAAAAAAAATAATTTAAACATTTAAAGTCATTGTAATCCATTTTTTTTTTAATTAGGTATAGGTTGTATTTCAATATATAAAAAAGTGACTGAGACTCAAATTGTTGTGTAGTAGGGGTTGGAATGGACTTCGTTCGTAAGATAGGTTATTATAATTAATGTATTAAATTTGAATGCAAAGATGTTTATCATTTCATAAGAAAACGATTCTGAACGGAGATAATTTGTTAGTCTAGAATAGGTATACCGTAAATATAATACTGAAATTGTAAGGTTAAGTCAATATTTCCTCTTCAAAATTTTTTAAAAATAATTATGCGTATGTATTTCAATAATTATTGAATGACAGTAAGAAAAACTTCTGTGGAATCTTCTATTAAACTTTTTATGTATTTTGTACCAGCATTTTTTTTTAATAGTAATTCAAAAATTAAAAAAAAATCGAATATCTCAAATGCTTATAAATTGCTTAAAAATTAGTTTAATGTTTTTAAAAAAATAAATTATATGAATTTTATTGTTCAAAAAAAAAGTCGTAGGAACTCGATATTTTTATTCGGATTGGCATTTAAGTCATATTCTTTTCAAATTAATGTACTAATTTTGAAGCAACTAAGAGGCATTTGAAATATTCGATTTTTTACATTTTTTATTGGCTGGTACAAAATATTTCAAAATTCAATAAAAGTTTCCACAGAGGTTTTTGATACTGTAATTTCAAAATTATTAAATGCCACATTATTTTTTATAAGTGTTTAAAGCAAATATTGATATAATATTTCAATTTAAATATAACATATTATATTTTATAAAGTACCTATTCTAGACCAACATATCATCTTCGTTTAAAATCATTATTCGTATATAATGAACGCAGTGTAAAATAGCTAAATGAAATTAGGTATACTTACTTGATCATTTATATGGCCAAATAGATAGCAAGTAATGTACAAATGTATTATATACGGCGTTACAGTGAGAACAAGTCTTATATTTGGCACTGATATTAACGGCAAACCGTTGTAATGATTCTAAAACAAAATAATCAATTCATTCGATATTGTTTTCTTGAGCTTGCAAATGTGTAATATACTTACTATGAAAATCATATAAACTTGAATTATAATTAACATCGATTGAGCAGCTATCTGAACGAATGTGACAGGTTCAAAGAATTTAAATATTTCTCTAATTATTCTGAAACCACATTCACAATATTTTATATATTAATAAATAATAAATAATAAATTATATAACATATTACATTAAATATTATTATGTCCCATTAATTTTAATAGGTATGTATATATTTACACTACATAATGTAATCATTTTTTATTTTAGTCACACTAACCTAAATGACAGCATTAGTTTCAAATGGTAAAATATTGATTATAAAATTAATTATAATATGCAATATGTGTTTTAAGATTTATTCAAATTTAAAAGTAAACAATTTTAATAGAAATATTGTATAGCCGTATAGGTTAGAAAGGATACCTGGGAGCATAGAATTAATGACCTGAGTTAATTACAAAGTTACCGGCTCAATATAATTATGAGCTTTTCTTTTCTTTTATAATTAAATGGCATTAATGAGAATAGAGTAATCTAAAACAGAGTATTATTTCGACCTAGACACTTGATGATAATTATGGAAGTATTTTATACTAAAAAGAAACTTCAATCTTGTAGTTTCTTAATCTCAATAATAAGATGTGGAAAACACTAACATAAATGTAGGTACCTATATTGTTATATCATTAGTTTCCATGATCATTTATCACACACATAATATCATAATTTATAACAATCTTACTTGAGTAAGTGTTGTTGGTCATGAATCAACAGTTTTAGATTTAACGTTGCTTCTGGTTTTCTTTCTTTTATATTTCCTGTGTTGTCTGAAAATACAATAGAAACTAAAATTTACACCCATTTCCAATGATAATAATGACATAATAATTTTTAAAGAAAAACCGATTTAAATTTTTTTTTAATGAAAAGTAGTACAAGATCTTAAGATAAAAATGTTGTTTTACAATATAAACATATGTAAATATTTTTACACTGATATTAATAATTGTTAAAAATACTTTTATTTTGATATAAAATAATAACACTTCATAATTAATGATTGTTTGAAATGTTCTTATAAATTGTATTTTATCTTGCAACATAGTATGTTGTTATATTATTACACAGCTACATTTATTATGCTTAACATAAGGATATGAATCTTATCACATAACTGCATCTACAAAGATGTTCCAACATTATATGTATCTTTGAAAATACAATATATAAATAATAAATTCAATAATTCTGCATAATTTCTTTTCATTTCATTTCGATCTATAGTCGTGTCATATTTAAAAAAATTATAACAAAATTAATGCATTAGATTAATAATTTCTAAGTCTCTAATTCTAGATCGGATGATTTAAGGATTTATGGGAATAATATTAATAAGCTTAAGCGCTCACTCACGTTTTCCGTAGCATTGTATGTTCCCGCAGCAAGAACATACAATGCTAGAAGACGCAGCGTCTTCTCAGTTCACTGAATAACATTTACCATTTACCATTTACCAAAAAATGAACCAATCTTGTACGGGATTAGGCGAAAAATTTACTTCAACGAATTTCATCTCACCAAAAAAAAAAAAAAACATCTGGTAGTAATCAAAGTTGCATCACTAAATATTCATTTTCATATACACGGCCGATCAGGACGACGATGACGATGAATCGTATACTTTAGATCAAAGTTATTAGAGAGGAAAGAAGAAATAATTTTTTTTGTTTATTTACATTTCAGTTTTTATTATTATTACTATAATTATAATTAAACGGAAATTAAAAAAATACTATGACTATATTTTTACACTTTGAACCATTTCATTATTCGGTATAATAAGTTTCATTGGAACGTGTCAAAATAGTTTCCACACGAAAAACAGCATACAAGCTGTAACACATGTATGGTTCGCAACGAATAAAAACATACCACCAGTGGCCAAGTCCTAAGCCGTACAATGTTGAAAGGAAATTTGCATTTATAACCCGTTTAATTTGTGTAATCATTAACACATCGTAATGATGTAGGTGGTTTTTTTCTAATCCGAACTTTTCCATCGTCATCCGGTGTGTTTTTCTTTTCGTTGTCGAACTGACACGTTCACATCTGTGATAGGTGAAATCACGCGTTTTTGTACAATTTAACATTTAATAACATACCTTTGCCCGAATTCGACAACTCGACAGTGCTGTCGCGGTTCGCGTGGTCGCCATTGAGGTCGTAACACAACTCGCTGTACGAAGTGGCGATGGTTTTCAGTTGGAATCCAATGGCAATGCACATGGATATGACGAATGTGTCGTACATGATGCTGCCATGGATCCAGATGATACATTGTAAGGTTTCGACGATGTAGAACGGGACGAAGTTATTGTTGTAGAACTGTTCGGCTACCGGGTACACGTTCATCGTGTTGTACCGGTAATGGCGCACCTCGTGTTTGATCTCCATGTCCAGGTACACGGTTTTGAGGAAGAACGGCGACAGGCTCCAGGCCACCGCGGCGGATCCATAGAGCAGCAGGAACATTACGGAAATCAAGATAGACTTTGACCGGGCGGACTGGAGTGGTTTATCCCTTCGGTGGCCGTTGTACGACAAGAAGTCCACAGACGTCACATTCATGCAGTTCCAGATCAGCTTCGAGTTCCTGGACACGCAGAACACTTTGAACGTGGAGAAGATTAAGGACGCGGCCAACATTATGTGCTTCATCAGCTCGTTAGTGTTGTGCAGGAAATAGAACGTGCTCACGATCAGCACCGATATCGCGGAAACTCCAAAAATGATTTCGATCGTGGCCATGACCTTAAACGGATTGTACCCGAAGTACCTGGGCGTGTTGGGGTTGATCAGCTGATAGAATCCGGTCATCTTCATCAGTTTCATATTGATAATGTATTTGTGATGATTTTGGTCGTGGTCCATACTTGCCTTGTTCGTGTTGGCGTGATCTAAATCATCGGAAATAATCGTATGACAAGGAAAAAAACAATATATTAATTGTATTGAGAATATTATAGTGTAGTAGAATAATAACAATTCATTTAGAGAATAGTAATAATAATAATGTTTATAATAATAATCGTTAAATAATATTGTTTCCTAAAAATCTAAGTATTCTATTTTATATTTCTAGTATTATTCCGGCAATTGACAATCCGTTGTCCAGCAATTATTTTGTATTATTGCGAACCCTCTTAAATATTTTTAATTTGTTAAATGACAAAATAACGGTAATAGAGTATTTTTGAAAGAAAATTCGATTCTTGACTATTTGTCAAACTTAAATAAAATTTATTTATATTTAACGAAAAAAATTTACATTTAAAAGAGATCCCCTCAAGTCCTCAAATTCCTGTGAATATTATTTGTCGAATTATAATTAAAAAAATACGAAATTATTTTATGGATCACCGCCGTTAAGTAGTGAATGTAGCAGTATTTTTGCATTTTTTAGTCAGTTTAAGACATTAATAAGGAATATAATTGAGATTTGTAAATTGAAGGGTCCAGTGCAACAACCTGGTATGTCCACTTTTGGAAATTGTTCAGGGGGTGAGAAAAACATTTAAATTGTTTAATATTTGTCATATACTTTATGTTTATATAGAAAACATGTAACATTCTTTTTTCTTTTTTGATATTATGTATTCAAATTATAATAATATTAACACAAAAAATGTTGACATATAAGATTAATTTATGGACTTACCGGGTTTCTTGCTCGGAAATTTGGTGTTTTTCATTTTAAGTGAAATATATAATTTATTATATCATTTATGTATGTGGTATTTTTTATATTTATATAAAAAACATATAGCATTCATTATTATGAATCAATAATGTGCATTTAAATTAGAATTATAACACAAAAAAAAGTTATGACCTTCTTATAGGATAAATTAAAAACAAATATTATTTAAAAACCTAACTTGGCATATAACAATATAACTTTATCCCAAACATTTATAATATTGATTATTTTAATATTGATATAAGTAAATTAAATATAATTCAGTGTAACCGACATAATTAGTTTCGGAGAAAAAACCTTGTATGTCCGAACATACCAGGTCCTTGCTCTGAAATGTAATAACCTGGTAAATCCATTTTGCTTATATCTCCGTAACTAATAATAGGACATACCAGCTTGTTACACTGAATTGTATAGATTTATTTCCTCATAAAGAAACCCCGATAAAAATTCTTTTGAAAAATTGCACTTCTATATTACCAACTTGATAAAATTTCGTATCAGAAATCTTAAATGATTGAGTTGATCGGAGGAGTTATGTTCGAAATCTTTACATAGACACATAAAAACATAAAAAAAAGAACACAAAAAACCACCATCTAAGAATGATTATGTCTTCTAACAGATATGTTGTGGTTGTTAAGTTCATTCTTTAATAAACTGATCAATTTCCATTGAATATTAAAACTGAATCTACTAAACTATTATTTGTCTCGTAAAGAATAATTAAAATTTCTATGCCATAATTTACATTTCATTAATTGACTATTATTATATGTTATAGGTAACTGTATATTCAATCAATAAGGCAGTTTTTAATTTTACATTTTAAACGGTTTTTTATTATTTATTCCATCAATTAAAAATACTTTTGGAACCTTCTTTTTAATATAATTGCTATGTGAACACATCATTTTAAAGAAAAATTATTCATATATAAGTGAAACATTTTATCGCAGTAGAATAATCTGTTACCTACTATAGTTTGTTTATGCCCAATTGTTGCAAATTAATATTTTTTGCTAATATGATATTGCTATTTTTGACATAATTTGCTTGAGATAAAATTTATAGTGTACAAGCTGAATAGCCAGATTCCTGTGAAATAGTTTTGGCCGGAGCATAGTTTATAATGTATTATTATTTCAGAATATTTAAATACCAAACTGTTGATAAGTTGATTATACAAAAATAAAACTAAATTTTAAATGAATTAGAATGATAGTTTTGGTTGTTCGCTGTATCACATGTTTTTTCTTTTTCTTTTAATTATAGAACCGTCTTTGTCTGCGTCTAGAGTATTGGAGGGATCAACTTTTCAATTTAAAAGTTTATACATTTGAGATATAGTAATGTTTAATGAGTAAGTAATATTTGAATTTTTCAAAAAAGATTTTTATTTATTTATCCAGTTTTATTTCTAGTGAAGAATATTAACCCTAACTGATCTCAGTAGGAAGCTTATCCACTTAGGAATTATTAATACTAGCTGCTGTGTGATTTTTTGGAGTAAGAATGTTTCTTTCCAGCAAATCGGGTAACGAGATACGAGTTACATTTGTCAGAAATGCCTGGCAGTATGGAGAACAACACAAAAGCGTGCAATTTTCCCTAAATTCATTCAGTGTTTTAGACGAGAAAGCGTAATACAGACAGACGAATATAATTACTTGCACATTTAAAATTAAGTAGGGATATGTAGATATAGGGATAGGGATAAATATATCTATATAGATAAAATAATCTTATTCTAATTGACTCACTAATTTATCATTGCCTAGTCGAAACCGCTGGAAGAATCGGGCCGAAATTTTGCATACAGCTGGCTAATAATATGAAGTAGACATCTGCTAAGATGGAATTTTCCGAAAATCGCATTTTCATGGATGATTGCATGTTGAGTTCCGGGCTGGATATTAATTTTTTCACTTACTGGTTATCAATTTAATAATTTATGTTGATTTGGTTTTGATAATATGATAATGGATATTATAAAATATCCAGTAAATGCTAATAAATGCGAGTCACAATGACAACCCAAATTACTATCAAATAATTATATCGATGGTGTATTGGTTTTAAATTCACACTTTTATTTTATTTTAGATTCTGAACGGAGTGATGGAATCTATTGATTTTATAATGATATGGGGGGTTTTTTTTGTGTCTGTCATCACGTTTTGGGGCAGTAAAAATTCTTCGATTTTCCTAAACATCAATTTTCCTGAAAGGAAAGTGAATGTAATATATATATATATATATTATTTGTATATGCAACGAACGATCTCTTTGTTAGTACTTTAAGTGCGTACTTATTTATTTAACGAGGTCCTAGGAGATTTGACCTCAGTGTTATGGTATTCTAACTATTATTGACTCACAAAAGATTTATATTTTACATAAATTACAATTCGATATAGATAGGAGTATATTTTATTAACGAATCGATTAAATATTGTGGAACTGTATGTTGTCGACCTTTCGAAGTGTTCGTCGTGTAGACGAGGTAATTCGCCATTCCCGTTCCCAGAACTTCGTTATTGAACACCCATCACCGACTTGCACTACATGAACTGCTTGCCTCCTGGTCGTGTCTTCTTCGCTTGTTGAATCCACTCCCTTGCCGAACGTGTACTCTACACTACTGCATGTGTATTCGTACTCTACTGATTGTGTATTCGTACTGTCTTCTCGGTCCGTACGGCCACTACCATAGACTCTTTCGTCAGCATACTTCACGTGTCAGTCTAACTTGCCATTTTAGTAATTTTACACACTCAGCATATTAGGCGTATAATATTACTTAAGAAGTGATGTACGATGTCAATTTATGACCATCGTTACATATATACAAGATACTATTAAACTGACACAGATATACAATATAGTACTTTCAGTGTATATGCACTTGTAGAATGTGAAAAACCGTAATGAGAATAAAATCAAAAAAAAAAAATAAAAAAATTAAAAACAAAATATGAATTAAAAATTTTAATTTGTTTACTTGTTTTGTCCACTATTTATTAGGTAAATTTACATTAAATGATATCAATAATGTATTTTATTTCTTTCAAATTGTGTTGTCAAATAATATCTTTAATAAACTGGAATATGAATGGAATATTTTGATATTATAATACTTACCTAATTTAAGTAATCAGCATCGAACTTTTATAATCATTTATCATGAAACTATGACTGCTTCATAAAAACAAGATAAAAATGTATAATAGAAACACTCTACATTGTTTTTAAAATCCTAATATTATGGTTCAACTACTTATAGGTCACAAATAACATACACGATACACCATTATTTTTCTCGATTAGTAAAAATATATAGATATATCCTCAATAACTCTGGAGCATCTATTAAAAAGTCCACTAGATAGCCAACGCTCTAGACGCCGAAGTC
>JAIPRK010002604.1:0-16362 GCA_025469195.1 Chaitophorus viminalis | reverse complement strand
GTTTAGAAATGCATTCGAATGTTTAAATATAGTATATTATAAGCTGGTCAAATATTCTTACCTTTCTCAATAAGTATAACGTTCTACCATCAGCAGATAACTTGCTAATCAATACGAGATTACTCTTTTCAATAGCTTTTTCGGACACATTACTGGATTCAGAAGTCAGAACAAAACCGCCAGCTTTCACTGTTTTCGCCAAATTATTTAGTAGCGTTTCTGATTCCATGACGTCAAAAGCAATCGCAACATGTGCGTTGGATTCGATGGGTCCATTGTTTAGCGATTTGTTTACCATTTTTACTTCCATTGGTCCCAACAGTGGAGCCAAAGCTTGTATTTGGGTTGTAGCTAATGTCGCGTCCAACTAAAACCATGTATATTATTATTATTATCATTAATTATCATTAATATAATTACTTATATATTATAACTATTTTATTTATATTTTATTACTTACGGATATTAAAGGTTCAGATTCAAGAATATTGACGACGTCAGATATAAAGATTTCTTCGAAAGTTTTATTCGCACCATATTCGGCAACTTTTATTTTCATTACACCAGCACTGTTCTCCAATGCAATTTGTAGAAAAGCAGTGAATACACTTATAGTATCTGTCACCTGTGAAACCTGTGCGTAATAATTTATTTAATTTTACATGATTAACATTTTCATTTTTAGAAATTATATATGAAAAAGTGCATTTTAATAGCTAGAAAACCGTTATGAAATTTTTTATATACTTTATGATTGTATAGATATATTTTATGTTTTGAAATATTAAATACATATTAAAAATATTGACATTTTTGTGTTTCCAGTACGATTGTTTTACCTTTTGATCTGTGTATGGTACAAATGTATATTTTTCTAATTTTGGAGACACTTGTGATTGCTGTTTTCTTGGAGCTAAACTTGTTTTCAATCCACATAGTTCAACACCACCAGATTTAATAACATTAAGATCTCTGTACATGTACACAGGAATAGCTAAAATTTAGGAATTATATTAAAAATTATCTGGAATTAATCAATAAGAATTTATTAATATGTTACATTTAGAAAATCTTACGGCTATTTTCAGGTAAGTTCTGAATGTGTTGTAAATGTTTTACTGGATCGATAATAACTTTTTGTATTCTTGTTGGCAAATACAATCCTTTTAATTTCAAACCCAGTATAGAGAACTGTAGCATTGTATCAATAAAACTGATCCAGTTTCCAACCCATTCCAATTTTCCACTGATACCTGATATATGGTTACCAATTTTTATTCGAATTTTATTCGTCGAATACATTGTTTTATATTACATATCGCCATATTGATATGATTTATTTTTCAATTCACAAATAAAATGGTAAATAATTATTGTGTTACCTATAATGTCGGATTCTTTAACTCCTCTAAAAACTCCTTTGTATTCATATCCACGCAAACCTAAATCTTTGTAGATATCTCCGGTTTTAAGAGGTAAAGTATTTTTATCAATATTAACCACCGGTAGTTCAGCATCTAGTTGTTCGTAATCTATGTTATCGAGGAGCGAAATATGTCCAGTTACCACAACGGATCCACCTTCACAAATTTCAAAATTGCCACTTCCCTCGAAAATGTTTATTGAGAAATTCACATTTCCTATATAAATTAATTAATATTATAAATTATGAATATATATATATATATGTGTGTGTGTATGTGTGTTAAACATTTTATAGGCAATACATTTATAGTATTTCTGTTCTATTTTTTATAAGCCTTGCTACTGTACGACGTGTATTCGAGAATATTTTCTATTTTTAAATATTTTTTATACCTTCTTTAGGCATGATTGTCGCTCTTAAAAGTTGTACATTTTCAATGGCAACGGCGGTGTCTTCAATGTTCTTATTTAGTAGTTTTGCAAATGTTCTCCAGACAAGTGTCTAAAAAATTATTTAATCATGTATGCAGACATTAAATATTTATATAATCATACCAAGTATCCTGTAGCAGGAAATAATACTCTGCCGTCGATAGTGTGCCCGGTTAAATATTGGTCTTCTTCGGTACCTAGGTCCACTTTGATGACAGATTCGCCGGATCCAGCTTCCTGTTATTCATTATTTCATAATTTTACATTCAATAACATTACTAATTCGACAAATCAAATTTATATTTATGGAAATAATTATGTTTTAAGTATAGGTACTTTAGAAGTAAATTCAGCTACAGCCCATTGCACAGAATGGTCCCATTCAACCAACGATTGGATCATAGGTGTTCCACGAGCTACAGGATATGACACGATTGGATATAAGTTCTTGATTTGTGGTTGAAGTCCGGCATTGTATAATCTAATATAAATAACAAAATAACGTGTTATTTTTTTAAAATATTTATGAAAAATAAAATGAAAATTTAAAAATGAATCTTGATTTGTAAATAGAAACCCACTTTCCAATGGCCGATAGCAAAATAGAAATATTTCCTGCGGGATTCATTGAACGTTTAGTGAGGCCAACGTATAAAGAATCTGGTCCAAGAGATCTCTTTAAAATAGCTTGAAGTAATGCATGAGGTGCTATTTCAATAACAATAGCGTCCTTTGGTATGTGGGCAAGAGCTTCCTAATATTATAATAACATATAGTATTTGAATTTTGTCAAATGCATTAGATGTTAAACAACTTGATTATCTTACATGGAACAAAACTGGCGAGAGTAAGTTGTTTACATGGTAATCAATGGAACTCATTTGTGCGAGTGGAGTTTTCCAGGATTCCTCAGGTATGGAAGAACTGATCCAACGAGAGGAACGTGGTTTTGGAGTAGTTAAAATCTGTAAATATTATAATTATAATTAGGAAATCTCTGTGGTTTTTTGAATTACGAAAAAAATGTTTCCATAATAAATCTAAAAAAAATTATAATATTTCTAGAAGTCAAAATAACAAATTTTACTCAAGAAGTATTCATCTATTAATTTGGCACGAGGCTCACCAACTAAGTACTTTCTTAAAATGAATAAAAATGAAAGAAGTATGTTTGTACTTTTTCACGAAAGTAATGAAAAATTTCATGTATTTATTTATATATAAATTTCTCTAAATGAATATTAATCAAAGATGTATTCTCTCAACCTAAAATCTGAAATAAGCTGAAAATTTAACAAATATGAAAAGAAAAGTTAACCATGTATTATAAAATATAAATACAGTACTTATGAATGTATAATTTGAAACGTAAAAAATACAACGACCCCGATATGAATAAATAGAATACGATTAGCAGAGAATAAAATATTCATAATTTCGGCAAATACCTAATTAAAAAGTTAATAGAAAAAAAACTCACTTTTTCCAAACACTTTCGAAGCTTAGGTTCTGCCGCAGCGATATACTTAGAATGGAATGCAAATCCTGAACTATTGACTTCTTTTGCAAAAATGTTTTGAGCTTTACAAGTTTTCACAAACTCACTCACGCTTGAAGGGGGGCCGGATATTGTCACATTATCTTCGCTGTTGTGACAAGCAGCAACCAAATCGGAAGGTAATTTCTTTTTAGTTTCATCCCAAGACAAGCCTTTAATTTAGAATGTATTATTGTTATTATTACAGTGCATTAATCAACAAATAAATTTAATTTCAATATGATTTACCAATAGCGGCCATTGCTCCTTTGACTAAATTAGAATCAATAATACTACGAGCTCTCAAGAATGAAGTCAACATTGTCTGTTCCAAAGTAAATGAACCATCAACATACGCACAAATAAGTTCACCAACCGAGTGGCCGAGTACACCGTCAGCTTCAATCCCGATTGCTCTTAATAAATCAACCAAGGCCACCTAAAGATATGAAAAAAATTATTAAAACTATCTTAGTTATTGTCATAAATACATCTAATATATAATTACTTGCACAGTTGTTATCGACACAGCAGAGTTAAGAACATTATCAAAAGTTGCTTCGTCTTTGGAATTCAGGATACTCATTAGATCTAAACCTTGACCTTGAAGGAGATCTGCGGCCTTTTTAATAGTTCTGGCGAACGGTTCCAGTTCAAGAAGTCCTTCGACCATACCAGCCCATTGACTTCCCATACCCGAAAAAATATACCATACGGGTCTTTTAGTAGATTTTACCTCCTATAAAAACCATTATTAAACACACGATTCCTACACTTCATAATTGTTAAAAAAAATCTAGAATTTAGAATAATGACTACTCACCGATGTTTCAGATACTGATTTTCCAAGAACTGAATATCCTCTATAGCCATGCCCATTGATGTTATTAGAATGGAGATCATGTAATAAGGCGACAAATTCGTTGTCTAAAGGTATTTCGGAAACCTAACAAAAAACGTTAACACTTAACGATTGAACTAAATGAAAGATAAACAAAGATAAATTACTTACATTTTTCAACATGTTGTTTACTGCTTCGTCCGTTCTTCCAGACACAGCAATCAAACGTGGTATGTTACTGACAGTTGAGGAACTTTTTGTTTTTGGATTGGACTTCAACAGTACGTGAGCATTGGCACCACCGAAACCGAAAGAATTTAACGCTACATACTTGCCATCAAAGTCCCAGTTCTTATCTACGACCTATAAATCAAATTATAATTATACATATATCACTTCCAGGCAATTATATAATTTTTAATTACTTGTAATCTGCCATCTAATAACGCTGGAATATCGGGGTTTGGGTTGGCAAAGTGAAGATTTCCAGGAATTTTTCCAGCTTCCAAAGAGATGACAATTTTAGCTAGCGAACAGAGACCAGAAGCTGGTTCAGAGTGTCCCATATTTGATTTAACAGAACCGATCAATAAAGGCGAAGTACGGCCTTTGGTAAAAAATTCAGCAATAGAGTTAACTTCTTGTGGATCACCAACCTATACAAATATTATTTGTTAAAAATTAATACGTCAATATATTGCAGGTGGTCGAGGAAACACTATTTACAAGAACCATACCCTAATTCCAGGGTCATAAATTAGAAACACGCAATAAAATTATGACTAAGTTAGCTAGAACCAGCTGGGATTGCCACATCAGTGTATTCCGGACCACATAAATTATGCTGGCTTATAGCGTAGCCGAATACCGTGCGCCCGTGCTAAAGTGTTATTCAATTTGTATTATTGTTACTCATTGTGCTGTGCAATTAAATAATATTACGCGCATCTTATTGAATACTGTTATGTCTATCCAAACAATATGGCTATACACCCTTTACAATATATAGCGTTCCCAGAGTTAAGGAATCTATCACATATTACTAGATTCTACGTAAACTAGGGTGCCAGCGTAATAGTTACCACTACAAATTGACATTCTTAAGCATCCACCGCAGTGCCCTAAGTCTAGAGCTCTAGCATTGCACGCAGAATCTGTGGAACACCTATGGAATAGATGCTGGTAATAGACAGTATTCCGTCCGCCCGCCGTAATTCATAAATGTCCCGGGTTGGGATAGTATCAGGATTATATGGTCAACGCTCAATCGAATATGAACGGCACAAGAAAGGTGCAACTACCTACTTTATAAATGGAGCACGGCAAACTCCCCATTTTGTGAGTGTGGAGAAATTCAAACAAGGAAACTTATAGTTGAGACGTTTTGTCCTTAGTTTAGTTGTCCCAATACAATTTTTGAAGAAGGATTAGCAAAACTACACGAAGCTACCGCAGTAAAATAACTTGATGAACTTGTTATAGATCCATGATTTCTATTATTATTAGTATCGATGTTATTAAAATGAATATAACTACAATGGTACTGTTACCTACCTATTTATCTATATATTTTATTGCTTATTTAATTAGTAATCTATTTATTTACTTATTTAATTTTACCAATTTTAACTATACTTGTTAATTGTTATGTACAACTGATACCATCGTAAAATAAGTCGAATACGTCGTATATGCATTAATATATAACTACCCTAGTTCCAGTCCCGTGAGCTTCTACGTACGCTACTTCAGCCGGATCAACACCGCACTTGGCGTACACCTCGTGGATAAGTTTGTTTTGCATCACGCCGTTTGGGAACGTAATACCTTGTTCTTTGAAGCCGTCGTTGTTCGTCAGCGCTTCGACCACGGTAGCGTAACGACGTTTCGCCACGCTAGCTTTTTGCAAGAACACCGTTACAACGGCTTCGCTTCTTACGTATCCGTTTCCTACAACGCGAACGATTGGAAACGGTTAAAAACGCGGTTTAAATTATCTAATCGAATAATCGCCGGCGTACTATGACCGCAGCCGCAGCGGTAAATGATAATATAGTATTGTTACCTGTCACGTCGAACGCTTTGCACATTCCCTCCGACGACAACATGCTCAACTTGTGGAACTGCAACGAGCTCGTCGGTCTCAACAGTAAATTAACGCCTCCGACAATGGCCGATTCGCACTGCCCGCTCCTGATCGCGTGCAAAGCTTGCGCCAACGCGAACAAACTACCGGAACAAGCAGTGTCCAGAGCGTAGCTGGGTCCGGTAAAGTCGAACGCGTATGATATCCTGTTCGAAAACATGGCCCGACAACAACCGGTCAACCCGTACCCGTTGACGCGATCGGGAGTTCTACTCCAATAGTCGTCCGTCTCGCTCAGGAACGTGCCGACAAACACTCCGGTTTTCGATCCACGAATATCATCGGGGTTCACGCCTATATGTTATTAGACCAAAACGGTAACATACGTATATATATATATATATCGCCATGTTGGCGTGGTACGCCATCAGCAATTACGTATACAACCAAGTGGCACCGAAACGTTAAAAATGTACAACTATGACATCAGACATCAAAAGTGACCCCTCAATATACTCAAGATTTTTTTGTTTTGTTTTTTTTTTTTTTAACATAACACAATGGATCAAAGCACCCATACAATGGAGTATGGATTGTACATAATCCATTTTTCCAATTTTTATTTTGTAGCCGAACAAATATTGAAATTAATTTTTTGCCATGATCCGGGGCCACTAAATTATAACCATATAACGTACACCACATCATAAAAAATACGATGATGAACAATCGGTTTACCTGCGTCTACGATACTCTCGTATGTGGTTTCGAGTATTTTTCTCAACTGCGGGTCCATGACTTCGGCCTGCTTGGCGTGTACTCCGAAGAAATTGGCATCAAAATGGCTCAATTCTTTAAGCTTTCCAGTCCTAGTGGGGAGACCATAAGTACCTGCACAACAGTATATATTGTAAATAGATTAAAAATAGTCATATTAAGATCTGCTGGGATTTAACCCGGCTAAAACCGGTTTCTTCATGGGAACATTTTCATTGAAGAAAACGAAAACAAAACCCCAATTTATTATTTTATAAAACGAAAACAAAATGTGTAGCCAAAATTGTACATTTCGTTCTCGGACGGAGAAAAAATGTTTTTCAAATAAAATTATTGATAAATATTCAACATTATACTTGATATACTTCAAGTTACAAAATACATGTAGGTACTCACCATTAGGCCATCGACGATCATCGTCTGTGACTAAATCTACCCCGGCAAAAAGATTATCTCTGAATTCGGCAATTGAATTGGACTCCGGAAAACGTCCGGAAATACCACTGATAACTACTTCATCATCAGCTCCAGAGTATGGAAAATTACCGTTTATAACTCCATTAGTGGCTTCATGTTGGTTGGCTTGTGGCGATTTTGCAGGCATTGTGTTTTGGACTACTAAATAATTACGAAAAAAATGTTTAAAAAAAACAACATTTACAGTTAGTGTACCTGTTCGTTTGAATTAAATTAAAAAAACAAATGATGAGTCATCGAATATGAAAAAACATTTCGAGCAAAGTTCAGCATATCATAAATTATGCCGAAAATAATATCGAAGTAATCGATAGTATAGTAAAAATATGCAATTATGGCGTGTTTCAAGATCTAATTATTAATAAAGATTAACAAATGTTCAGAATAATGAACATTATGGCATTAATAGCCTAGGGTTGGCCCTAATAAAATTATCTAGCCATAAAAGGCTTAATTAATTATTATTTTATCAAAGTAAATTAAATAATTGCTAGTAGATCAAAACTTTACATTATGGCCCACGCTTTATCAGTACTATCGTTTATAAAAAAAACTGCTCATGCTTTATTTCAGAACTAAAATTTTTCCAACCGACGGAATAATAATAGCGTTTCTATATCGGGCCAAAAATGTATAAAAAAAAAAAATTAAAGATTACCGTAAATACAATACATTTTTCGCTTCGTTCTGTGATTCACAATCCAAAATACATATATTTCTTTGATTTATTTTTATATGGTATATATATATATATATATATATATTAATAGTGTGGTTTCGTGTATACCCAAGATCCTTAAGAATAAATAGAAAAAACTATGGAACAAGTATGGCAAATCCATGGCAAGAATACGGCACGCAAGAAAACATTGAATGGAATATTTTACTTTGTTAAATTATGAAACAATGCGAAGTTCTTACTTTGTTATTTGTTTTTTTTGTAAATACAATTTTCTCAGTTATATGTATAATATATTACTTTTAATTATTTAATGAAACGCAGAAAATAAAAATTAGATCATTTTTAGAACGCTCTTATAGAATAAAAAAAAAAACAAATTATATTTTATGTTGAAATAATTGTGCTCAATAATAGTTATTTCAATATTTAAAAAAATTCATTACCTTATTTATAAGCGTACGAAATAACCACTGAAGTACTCGTCATACTATATACATATAATCTGTATAATAATATTAATTAAAGTAGTTTTGCAATGTAAAATAATGATATCCTTAACGAACACTTTGGAATAATCAATTTTTTTAATAATTCGTGGTAACTATAAGCTATTATGGATCTCGTTGATATAAGAATTGTACAAGACGTTTGATTTTTACGTCTTTTCGATGATAAATAATAAATTATAATTTCGCTGATTATCGTATACAGGTACGTATTTTTATAAGAACACAAATAAAAAATAAACATATGTTAAATAATAATAATATATATTTGCGTGCAAGTACAATTGCAGTACCATGGATTTTAAAAAATGACAGAGAATTTTTGAAAATCGTATTGCTCTTAACTTAAATAAAATGTATTGATGTACACACACTATTTTTCTGATACCTGCTAGAGTGCTAAAAATGTTTTTAGAGGGATAGGTTAGGTTAGGTTACCTGGAAATTTAAACATATTTCAATCTAAAATTACTGATTATAAGTATAAGCGTATAATTATAAGCGGCATCATTATTTTCGTTGTAGACGTAATGTTTTACTCGTATTTTGTGTTCTACATAAAAAATAAACATAGAAATCAATGATCCTCTTTCACAACATTTTTATTGTTTTTTCGTTTTTTTTTTTTTTGTACATTTTTTTTCTTTTTCCTTTCTTTATTTTTGATCCCTACGATTGCTTTGATCATTAAAAAGGAACATCATGGTTACTGATTGGAATTTCAGTCCATTTAGTACTTCCTGGTGGGTAGTTTTTTAATCCCGCAACAGTTTTTCAAATATTATAGGAAAAACTAACAAAAAATTACAAAATATAAAAAGCAAAATTTAAGCCATTTACGGAATACTGATTTTTTACTGAAACAAAATTGTTTAGTATGTTGTAATTAACAATAAAAAAGTTAACAGGAAAGTTTAAAAAAATATTTTAAAATTATTTGAGTAATACATTTTTACAAAATTCCAAGTGATTTTCAAATAAACAAATCAATTCCGATTAGATTATGGTATTTTTTTATACCATATTATTTTTTTTGTTGTATGTTACTTGTTACTTACATCAGCATTATTACATACATAAATACAAAAATAATTTTAACTTTTTTGTTATGTTAATTAAATCAAAGTCCAAAGGTTGGCTTTGTACTACTTAATATAATATAGATTATTTTTAGACACGTAGAAACTTATCCACTTGTTCTCCTTTACTAATAATTGTTTTTCGAAAACAATAGTACCTACCTAAATAAAATATGTTCAAGAACAATTCATCATATCAATCAGTAGGTACTCAATATAGTCATCACCTATGCCTGTCACCTTAATACCCTTTTTAACTCTTCTGAGGTTTCCATACCTCGTAATACAACTAGTATATAATAGGTATGTTTAAAAAGTACATTGAATTATATATTATTATAAAATTATTATCGTTATAATTATATATATATGGCGATGGAAGGAATTAGAAATAAACAACAAACAAGTATTTGGCAGCTAAGCATCGGCTTAAAACATATAAGTTAGACTTACACAGGCTAGTATTATTCATTTTAATTAAAGAAGTTAAAATTTTACTGATAAAATGTGTTTTTCTTATAATAATTAGAAATAAACAATAATTCTCTATTATTTACAGATAATGTCGTAATGACAAATTAAGGTTAAACTATACATTCGGGTAGGTTAAATATAGTAATCAATAATTATTATTTTCTATGTATATTTACAATACGCCGTTATCTTTTGACATTGAGCTTATAACACATTATGGACTAAACTTGAGTTCCAACGTATGGATGTCTACTTCATTAGTGCAGGTATTATATTCTTTTCATTTTGTTTTTCAATCATTTTTATTTGAGTTTGATGCCCGTCAGTTTGTTTGGAAAACCGTGTTAACGATCTATACCTCGATTTATACCTACATATTTATTGGTACAATATTTATTTTAGTAAACCGAACAAAAAGTGCATTTTGATAAAATGCTGCAGTAAGTAAATGCAGTAAAATGTTCTAGTGAGAAGCGTTCGCGTGTACCGAGCAATGATTGGTAACACAATAAAATAAGTGCAACATTGAAAATATTGTACATTAGTGGCGCAACCAAGGGGGTGGACTCCGGGGTTTGGACCACGTATAATAGTAAATTAATATCATATAATTCTCATAAAATTTGAATAAATATACTTTAAACATTAGGAACTTCAGAATTCAATATCAGTCTATCTGTAATTATTAAACTATTTCAGTATACTAAACCTTTTAGTGTTTACTTACAAAAGCAAAACATTGATTTGGTTGAAGCAATTAATCACATCAACACTATTTTAAGTAAATTAATGAATATTCGTGAAAATGCTAAAACAGTCTTTAATGATTTGTTTAAAAATCTTATTAAAAGATCAAATGAAATGGATATTGAAATCAAAATGCTAAGACTTGCTAAAAGACAAAAACATAGGAATAATTTTTCTACAGAAAAATATTATTTTTGGGTATCTATTTTTATTCTTTTCATTGATTCTATAATACAACAATTAAATGATGGTTTCAATAATCATAAAGAAATAATATCTGGTTTTCAAGTATTGATAAATCCATGTGCTAAAAGTGATCTTCATCATCTTGTAAAATATCATCAAGAAGATGTTGAAAGTTATGAAAAAGTTGTATCTAAAGTTGATTTATGGTACAGATATTTAAATAGGTACAAACAATATTAAACTTCAGAATGCACTAGGTGCGTTACTAACATGTAATCAGGACTTCTTTCCAAATATTTATAATTAATTGCAAATATTTGCTATACTCCCAGTTGGCAGTTACATATTGTGAGTCAGATAGGTCATTTTCTTCACAGAAGCGAATCAAAACCTATTTGAGAAACTCAGCTTCGGAAACCAGGTTAAATGGATTAGCGATTCTTAACATAGACCAGGAAGTTCCAGTTACAGAAGATGAAGTCATTGACGTATGAACTTCAACAAAAGGCTTCTTAGATTCTTCTTTGTATAATTGTCATAATTAGTACTTATTTAATATTTAAAATAATAATAACAATTAAAAAATATATTTTAAATAAAAACATTGGTTTATTGTTTATAAAAATTAAGATGTATATTTTGTCAGACCCCCATGAAAAATTTCTGGTTGCGCCACTGTTTTACATATATATTATATTATATTATATTATATTATAATATAATAACTTATAAATTTTAAATTCATTTTCAATCACTGATAACCAATCGACTTGCTCTATCCGAAATTGTGTTACTCTTCGGATAATATTTTCGTTCAATTTTTATCATTTCAAAATGTTGAACCAACCTATGCTCATCACATAAAACTAAACAGAATCATTTCTAAGTCAACCGTAAACAATAAGTTGATCTTTGATCATTGCACTAGCTATCACCGTGCGGCGGCGTGATAATCAACATTGCATAATATTATACTCTACTAATTGAAAACTTTCATACTTTCTAAACACTTGGTACCGCGAATTTTCAATTTTGTTTTTTTTTTTTGTTTTTTAGTATTGATTTAATATATCATAGAGACAACTTCAATAACCCATTGATCCTGACGTCGGCGGACAACAGAAATTTAAGTAATCACCAGTTACAATGAGAACTTTAGGCGGATAAATTGCAACATATCCGTATTCTAACAATTTTACTTGCAGAACTCGGAATTCGACGAAATAAAGACATAAAATTATACCTACCTACCGATAATATAATGACGTTTGGAAGTAAAATTAAATAATAGTTTTTTTTTTAGTTTTTTACCATCATCAATTCTTAGTTTTATTTAATTACGATAAGCAACATTATTTTACAAAGTATTTGTGTTAGATAAAAATATGGTACGTCATACTATTATTTCCTACGTCCCTCTTGATCACGTTAAAACTTAAACACAAAAATACGAAAAGTTATTCTTTTAGCGTGCTTGAATAGTAAAAATTACTGAATAAATAGACCTAAATAAAATTTTTAGAATGAGCGCATGTCTCCTGCAATTGATTAAATGTTCTTAGGCGTTTTTTTTTTTTACATAAGCAGCAGTTATGAATCCAGTAATTCGGTTTTGACTAATATTGTAATATAAAATAAAGTAGCAATATTTTCAAGAGTCTCGCTAAAAACTATTATTTACAGAAATTAATATTTTCTCTCAACCTATTTAGCTCATCGTTTTCAAAAGGTTTTGGACTAGAGAAGAATAACTTTTAAACTGTTAGTGAAAAGGGTCAAGAAAGCGAAAAATACTTTACAGTTATTCGTTATTGTTGAAAAATTGCCTGACGATCATAGAGACTTGAATAATATAGTTTGAAAATACTGCACAGACGCCGTAGTCTTAATGTATGTAGTGAATTATAGACACGGACCATGCGCGATTGTAAGATCGGTTCTACTATTGTTATTCGTATTGTGTTTTAAATAAAAATGTCTTATGCGACTTACCTGTGGAGATTTGCGATCGCTTGGGATGAATTGTTATATAATCACGTCGTGCGGATGTCGTTGCAATGTTCGGTATAACGCCAAAAGGTTGTCACGGTCTTCGTCAGTACTCCTCGGTAACGCAAACGGGATGATTACAATATGATATTATTAGGTATATGTTTTAGACAGAATGCACTGATGGATGCGTGCGCTTTTGACGGATCCGCACTTTGAGGAACTGTTATCAGCAGACGTCGGGTATAGGCGGCCTCAGGCGCACGCGGGAGAAAAGGCAAATAATCGATGTGTGTGTGTGTGTGTGTGTGTGTGTGTGTGTGTGTGTGTTTTTTTCGAAAAGACTGCGAGACGTTAATAAGCAGCGATTATAGGTCAACGAGATAAAATATAAATAATAGGTAAGATGTGTGTGTAATATATATATATATATGGTATACATGCATATATAATTATAATATGGTATAACTATACCTAACGAAGGAAATAATAATATAATATGTGTACAGGTGTGTATTGTGTATTTGTGTGCACATAATATCATTTGGAAACACTAATAAAACACACCAAGGACAAATCAATGTTAAACCTCAAGATTCCGGTGCACTATATACTGACCGCACCGGTGCATGAATTGCATGTACTGCGTATAATGTACATACCTTTGCAAGTTTCCAAACCGCGTTCGTACAATGACGTTATATTTAAGGGACAATGAAGGAATAAAGCCAACATACTATTCGATACATTATCCAATGCGAGTCGCGCGACATACACACAGTGCCGAATTAAGAATAGGTACCGCCCCTACCCCCCAAAAAAAAGGCCACAAAATTAACAACCAATGTGTCAAATTCATGGATTTATTACTGTTTTTAAATATATCTATTAAATATTATATAGTATTAATTTAAGCGGTTACATAAGAGCATAAAATATTTATATGATTTTTTTTTTCAATTTCTTATAAAATTTGCCAACCTAGGCCCGAGCCTCATGGGCCTAGGCGTAAGTTCAGCCCTGCATACGCATTATACCTATACTGTATATGACAGAAATTAGTATATTATGTATTCATAACAGTGGTCGCAATCACGTTACAATAACTGTCCAGATTTTCGAAAATCCTAGAAAATAGATAATATTATAATAATGCTTAATAAGAAGAATCAACGCAATATGTCTTATAAACAGAAAACCTAATATTATTAATATTTAAATATAATTAAAAATTAATATATAATAATAATTAAAAAATAAAACCTAATGATGCCAGAATCGAATTTCAGAGCTCGTATACCATTAATAATGCATATTACAGTTGCCGAATGTCAATCGCATTGTTCGCAGTTTTGGTGGAAAATAAATACTACGTGGGCATGTCCTTCGGGTATGTTCCCCCTTCCAATTGCACCCAAATTGGTTGCAAGGTGTATAAAATGCATTTTTTATTTTTATCTGTATTTTTGCACACCGTAGTATGAAATTTTCTTTTAACAATTACTTAATATAATGCAATAAGTATATGGATTAAATTAAATGTAGAAAAAATTGATTAATTAATCTTAATTATTTAGGTTTATTCAAATGATTAGGATAAAAAATAAAATAACAATCGATTCACAATGAAACGCCATGAAATTTAAATTCTATATTTGATCACGTTTGGGTCGGCACACGTAGATTATACTGCAAATACCTACTTATAATATGTATGTATAAAATAAACACAAGAACAGTTCTTTACCTGCCGACTACTACTGTTTGCACTCATACGAACAAATAATCGTTTTTAACTTTACGGTGCTCATACTGCTTCCTAGCGCCAACACTACCTATGCATTATTTATTATGCATAACTTCTTATTATAATGTCAACCAGGATACTCCTCACTGACTGTATATTATGTACAATGATACAATGATATTATCAATTAAGTCATGCAATAGAATTTTAAACGAAAGTGACATGGACAAGGTTTTTTTTAAAAAATAAAAGTTCAACGTAGAGATTGAATCGTGGCTGTAATGATAACGATTTAGCCATATGAACACATGAACATTTTAATAAATAATCGTCAACAGACAAAGTATAGGGTACCCTTTGATATCGGAAGAGAGGTATAGTAAAATGTTCGTTCGGGATAAAAATTATCGAATCAATTACTATGTTATAATATATAATAAAAATAATGATATAGGTATAATAATAATTAGTAATAAAATAACGAATCCTTTGCAATGATTTTGCACTTTTGGACTTCAGTCGCGCCAACAAATTGTGTACAGTAATTTTTCCTACCCGACGTGCATCATTATGGCAATAATTAGCAATCGATGAATCGATGATGATCGAATGAAAAAAAAAAAAAATGATTAACCGCCGACCGCGACCGTGCGTATTATACGCAGCTGGTATATTAATAATGGTTAACCGCGATAAAAATAAAAATTTTATTTTCCACTAATAAATCGTAGATACATGTTGTGCACTATTGATCTTACATTACATTGCAATATAGCTATACCCATATGTACTGTGGCAACGTAAATACCGTGATAAGACTTAATCGGCAGGTCGACCGTATAATAAATTATAATATAGTGTTATAAATTAAAATATTATAGTGTTATGATTTATATTATAATAATATACGATAGTGATCGGACGGCCGAGTCACGCGGTTTACGGGTGAGCAGGAGTTAATTAATTTATTGGCCGTATCCATTTTCTTTCAAAAACGAGATACTGTTTTCCTCCACTGACCATTTTCCTCCAAAAAAATAAAAAACAATTCTTGACCATTTTCCTCCACTTTCCATTTTCCTCCAATAAATAATAAAGTAGGTAATATCATTGATTATAAATACTTATAATATTTATAATCAATGGTTTTATAAATAATTTATTTATAGCTTAGCAAAAAAAAATATTTTTGTCAGGTCATTATGTTCAATATAAATAAAATAATAAAATAGTTAATAGATTTATACATCGAAAAAAAAACGGGTGGGCCTCGCTTTGCTGTACAGTTGGGGGTGGAGTGTACCTCGTTTATAGGATAGGTCATTATTACAATGGATTTGTTAAATTTGAATGCAATGATAGATATCATTGTATACG
>JAIPRK010002603.1:0-16375 GCA_025469195.1 Chaitophorus viminalis | reverse complement strand
ATTAAAGCCACGATCGAGTTATAATAATTTAAAATTATAAATTACATTTTGTTGTTACAATGTTACTTGATGATATTAGATGGTATTATTTGTATATAATAATATAATATATTATTATTGTTATTGTGAGAGATCTAAAAATAAAATCGTTGGTTTCGGGTGACGCGCGTCGGGAAATAAGCCGAGAGTACTTGGTAAAATGTCCCTTGAACCTCCACGACAGTCGACAGCACAGGCGAATTCGTTGTACAATTAATGTTTAAAGCATTTTCTATACAATTTAAGAAAGATGACGTATGTGTAAGCAATTCCAATTCCCTTTCCTATTTTGTATATAAGTCTATTACAGTTTATATTATAATAGCAATTAAAAATTACTTATATTATTCGTTATTTATTTTGAGTATTATTAACTTGCCATTTTTAACGCATATATTAAATTTAAACCCATGCTACGCCACTGATTGTTATATTGAATAATATTTAAATGGTTAGTCATCGACCACCGTTTAATGGGTATTATTAATAATAATATTTTTTTTGTTTTGTTAGTTCAGTGTTTAATTATATAAGATTACTTATAGATTATATTTATGGACTTATGGTTATAGATTAAAGTTTAAAATCGATTGAAATATGTCAAACAAAAACTAAAAAACTTTAACACATTTCTTCAAAATAACACCAACAAATGACAATTTGAAATCTTCAGATATGGCGGATCCGTCACACGTTAATGAGAAAGAGAAACAATCAACAAATAAAATATATGCTTCTCAGCTATCAAATGTTTCTTCTAATCCTAAAAAAATCCATTTGGACCCTCCTGCACTGATCTCTACGTCTCCATTTGATATAAGTTTCTACAAAAATAAAAAACTTGATCAAAACGATATAATAAATGTTTTAAATAATCTCTGGAAACCTGGCGTTCAATTTAATTTTCCTACTAAAACTTATATTTGTGGAAAGGAAAAGAAAGAAAAGAATTTTAAATTTCAATATTCTTGGTTGGTGCGATATTCTTGGTTGGCATACTCGTCAGTAGATAATGATGCATTCTGTAAGTTTTTTGTAGCAAAAACGAAGGTGGAACAAATTCTCAATTATTAGGAAGCTTAGTACTAAAAAAATTTGATAATTGGAAACATGCAGTTGAAAATTTTAATAAACAATCTTCTCTTGCATATCACAAACAATGTTTATCCGATGCAAGCAATTTTTCTAACGTGTTAAAAAACCCTGAAACAAATATTATCAACATGATACAAACTGAAAGATTGAAATAAGTTTTAGAAAATCGACAAAATATTAAACACATCATTGAAGCCATAATGTTATGTGGGCGTCAAAATATGCTTTTAAGAGGACACATTGACTGGGGACGTTTGCATGTTGATGATAATCTACAAAATAATCAAGGCAATTTTGGTGAAATTATTCGTTATCGAGCACAGGGAGACGATGTATTAAGGTCAATTCTAGAAAGTGAAAGAAAAATTAAGTATTTAAGTAACACGAAAGCCAAAACACCATCATAGATTCTTGTCACTCAGTTTTACTCAGTAAAGTTGTATCATCAGTAAATAAGGCAAAATGTTTCCCAGCACTTGTTGACTAGACATCTGATATTTCCAGAATGGAACAAGTTTCATTGTGCGTCAGATATGTCGACTTAAACAAATTAGAACTCCGTGAAGATTTTCTTCAATTTATACCAGCAAATGATACTACAGGAAAAGGACTAGCAAATTTAATTTTAGAAAATCTTAGTACGTTTGGAATAGAACTAAAATATCTTCTTGGCCAAGGATATGATGGCGCTGCATCAATGTCGGGAAGATATAAGGGTGTACAAGCGCATATAAAAAAATTGTACTCTTCTGCAATATATGTACACTGTTCTGCTCACTTATTAAATCTTGTCGTATCTAAATCATGTTCTCTCCAACCTATAAGAAATTGTCTTGGGGTAATAAGTAAAACACGGGATTTTTTTGTGTATCCAAAAAGAAAATCGGTTCCCGCACAAAAAATTGAAAATTCTCCAGACAATCCCTCGAAAAAAACACTAAAGCGCTGTTGCAAAACTCGATGGATCGAAAGGTATCACTCAGTTAATGATTTTTTAGAACTTAACGATTTTGTTGTAGAGTCCTTAGATGATATTTCAACATGGGAAGACAGTGATACAAGTAGGAAAGCACAGTGTCTACGAAATTCAATTTTGAATGGAGAATTTATTATTTCTTTAATAGTTTTAACTAAAGGATTTGGATTTGGATTACCATTATCGAAACAGCTTCAAAAAATTAATATGGATTTAAGATTAACTGTGAAGTTAGCTCATGAGACATATCAGGAAGTACAGGTTTATAGAAATGATGCAGAAAATAAATTTGAAAAAATTTTTAAAGAAGCCTCTAAGATTGCTGATAATTTTGAAGTAGTCATAATGATTCCAAGAACATCAAAGAGACAGACCCTAAGAGTTAATATAAATACAACATCGGCAGAGGAATATTATCGTGTATCTGTATTTATACCATATCTAGAGTCATTTGCTAATGAACTAAAAGAAAGATTTATTGACCACGAAACTACATTAGACTCTTTTCATTCATTATTTTCGAAAGAAGAATTAGATGACGACTTTATGACATTGGTTAATTATTACCAAGATGATCTAGAAAATGGAAACCATGCAATTTTGATGGCTGAATACAAATTGTGGCAAAGGTGCTTAAAAAACTTGAGCGAAGAGCCAACTAATGCACTTCAAGCTTTATCGTTTTGTAATAATGAAATTTATCCTAATATATACAAACTTCTTCAAATACTAGCCACATTACCAGTTTCAACATCATCTAATGAATGTACTTTTTCAAATCTTAAGAGAATCAAAACTTATTTGAGAAACACCATTGGAAAAGTAAGTAATAAAGAAAATCATAATTCATATTTTACAATATTAAATATAATTTGCTTATTAAATATTTCAGAAAAGATTAAATGGTCTGGCTATGATGTGCATACATTAAGATTTAAAATTAACGGCTGATGAAGTTTTGGACGAATTAATAAAAAAAAAAGGAAAATTGATTTTGTGTTGTAATTGTTAAAAAGCTGTTTTTATGTAAGAATTAAATTTTATTTAGTAATTATTCATGGGTTATACTTTTTTGTCTTTATTTATTATGAGATAATGTTAAAGGATCCCCCCCCCCCAGAAAAAATTCAAAAAATCGCCCCTGCAAATAGTAATGAGCCTATAATTACCAATGAAAATACTGAAATGCCTGAAACTACCTCTGAAAATAACTTTATCTGGACAATCACCATGCCATGATACACATACTAATATACTATATTGTGTTGTATAATATAATACAATTAACATTAATTTAGAATTAAAACGTACAAAAAATTTACACTACCCCCTACTCCAGACGTACTATTACGTTTCTTTGTATAGAAAATAAAATACAGTAGGTATCACAATGGTGATAACACTGGAAATAAAGAAAAAAATTACGATTTTAATGATGTTTAATCTACGTTTCTAACTTCAAATCGGTAGGTATGATCACGGCTATAGATACTATGGTTGCCCATCGGCTTATATTAAGTAATACCTACAAGCGGCGTGCAAGTTTCTCACTCAATCATAATACCATCTGGTGCCATCTAGTGAATTACTATAGAAACATCCCAATATATAGTTTTAACGTTCTTTATTCAGTTTATCTTTATAAATACCATTATTATAATTTATATTCAATTTATTTTGTTACCATACGGCATACATATTCCAAAACTGCACACATCGCACGTCTATAACAGCATTAAAATTTTTTATTAACTGATGCTTATTTTATATTTGTAAAAATGTCCAATTTTTACTGTAGTGTTCGGGAACCTCATATAAAATCAAAAAATACATTTGGTATACCAAAAAATCAGAATGAAAAAAGTATGTGGGAAATAGCTCTTGGAATGACTTTAAAATATGTTTAAATCATTTTCAAGAAAGTGATGTTATTAGTACATGGAATTCTGGTGAAGGATCCAGTAAATACACGGTATGTAAATACAGAATGAATATTACATACGAAAAAGTAAAAGTGTGTACCATTTTAATTTTTAATTACTCATTATTTAATGAATGATTTTGAGGATAATATTAAGTTTATAAGCTTAATAAAATAGTCTATAATAATTTGTATGTAATTATTATATAATACAAACTGAAAAACTAGGGATTTAAACATAATTTAATCCTGAAATTGATGAAAATGTTATGTAAAAAAAATTATTTTACACGAAAATGTATTTTTTTCAATTTATGCCGAAAGAGGTATCGCTTGAAAGAAAGAGCAATACGAATAAAAAATTGCAGCATTACTACAGCTATTTCAAACAGTGATGAGGTTTGTTACATTGTGAATTTATTTTTATAGACCCTGAAATTATTTTTTATATTTTGTGATTAGCTAGATTCTACAGTTAAATGATATCTCCTCAGATTCATTAGTAACTAAGTGAAGTAGTAAGTATTGTTTATTGTGTTATACATGAATGAAATAAATTTATAAAAAAAATATTTCATTCAGACTTCAGATTCAAACAAATCTGCTCCCATAGCTATGCAGGATAGTTGTGATCAAATTTCACCAGGGTGTTCAGAACCAAAAAAGAGAAAGATACATTATTTAATATTTTAGAATTTATTTAAAAAATAAATATACAAAATAAATCACTAAATAATAACATTATGTATGTATACATTTATGTCAATAGTTAAATCCAGTTATACAATTGGAATCATATTTAGATGATAGTACACTAATATTTTTAAAAATATCTACTCACTAAGTATACCAGATAAATGGCAAGCTAATATAGAATGTGTGCAAAATACTGAATATCTTGTTGTTGCTTTTCATAAATTAAGCTCTTTCCAAACAAATTTTGTAAGATACATTGAAAAACAACTCATTATTACCAAAGGTACTTACAGTATATTATTTATATAAATAATAGTATAAGTAATAAATTCATTTTTATTTTTTAATTTAAAATAGATTCTAAAATATTAATACATTTGAATGGAAAAGAAGTACTAATATCAAATTTAGAAATAAAATTTAATTAGTTTAAAAGTGTTCAAGATGTACAACAACTATTATTGTTACTTGATCGAATTAGGTGTTGTAGAGAAGCCGCTTTATCAACAGAATATTTAGATATTAAATCCGCATTTGGTTCTCAGTATGTTGAGAGTAATGGCCAATGGAATCATATAAATTGTTCAATATTCCTAAAAAATGATGATAGGTATTAAAATAGATGACATAAATATTTTTAACACTATTTAAATAATTATTTTATTATACCCTAACTACGTTACTGTTTCATGAAGTTCCAAAAATGTATGCTTATGGTGTCGAAGGCTGACATATTCAATTGCCAAAAAACGTTTTAGATCGTTTCGCCAAAAAAATGTAAGAACATATTTTTCACCTACAAAAAAACAATCACTCCAAAGAGTTCAAAAATGTGTTGATATTTAAAAAAAAAAAAAATGCTCGTGCTCGTTTATCCATTGCTAAGTTCCAATATAAGTTGAATCAAATAAAATTACAAATGAGTAGTATAAATGATAAAAATCTAAATGAAATATTATATCAATTTAATATACCACAAGGCCAGTGTGAGCTAATTAAAGAAATATTTTCTGCAGCAAAAGTTCAAAATCCTAAAAATAGGAAGTATAGTGAGAATTGGATGATGTTATGTTTACTATTTCAAATAAGGTAGTTGCCAAATAAAAAATTATAACATTAAAATTTAAAATACTAATAATAATTTCAATTTATACATAACAGATCTCCTAGTGGTTATAAGTATCTAAGGAATTAGAATATTTTGCCGTTGTCTTGTGTTAATACAATACGCAAACATCTTCTGGCCATAAAAATAGGCTGTGGATATGATGGACAGTTTTTTGAATTACTTAAAAAAAAGTTTGAAACAAAGAAAGATCATCAAAAGAAAGGTATTCTCGTTTTTGATGAAATATTTCTGAGACAGAGTTTAAGTGTCAATACACGGTAATTAACATATCTCGGACTTCAGGATTATGGTGAAGGGTTAGATATAAAAACCCAAGGTTCTGAAAAAGTTGATCATGCATTAGTCTTAATGCTTCAAACATTAGCAGACAGTATTCACCAACCAATTGCTGTATTTACTTCTAAAGGATCTGTCAAAGGTAAATATTTAAATATAGTGATATTATCACAATCATGAATTAATATTTTATTTTATTAATGTGATTTATATTTTTAGGAATTGACCTTGCAAAAATAGTTGTAAAAGCAATATTATCGTTAGAAAATATTGAGATTCAAATATTAGGAGTAACTAGTGATGGCGCTTCTACGAATCGTATCATATGGAATATACTAGGCATAGTGACAAAAGCTAATGAGCTAAACAATTCATTTGAAAATCCATTTGATAATAAAAGAAAAGTTTTTGTGTTTTCAGATGCACTGCATTTGTTAAAAACTGTACACAATAGATTGTATAGTAAAAAAAACTTAAGGGTAAGATAAAATGTTAGCTAGGTACCTTAACTTAAAGGGAATTTGTACTAATGATAAACAAATAAAGAATTAATGGTTACAATAATTATATGTGTACAATATACTTTTTAGATTGACTCTACAAAAGCTCCTAAAAAATGGTCATTTTATGAGAACGTGTTTTACAATGACTCAAAAACACTACTTAAAGTTTGTCCAAAAGTAACAAAAAATCATATCGAGCTGAATAATTTAACAAAAATGAAGGTGAAATATGCATCACAAGTATGTATTGAAAAAAAATATAGATTTTTTTTATTTATTAATAATTCAGACTAAACATTCAAAATATATATAATATTAGATTTTATATATTATAGTATATACAAAAAAATATGATTAATTGTACATTTATACACCTAATTTTAGGTTTTCAGTAAATCTATGGCTAGAGGAATTCAATTTTATAAAAATATTTTACTGAATGTGAAGAAACTATTATCTTTACAGAAAAGATGAATGACATTTTTGATGCACTAAATCGTAAATTTCCTGCAGAAAGCATAAAAAAAGATAGCCATGATTTGGAGGTTTTTCTGTGTGTAAAGTGTTGCATGTGTAAACTTAATTGCTTTTGTGAAATTAAAAGGGAAGTAGCTATTTCAAAACATTATAAATAATAATATAATTTATTCAATGTATAATTTAGGCAGTTTTAAATATTTTATGTAATTGAATATTTATATTTATGTATTGATTAAAATGTATTTGAACATCTAAAGCTTAAATATTGTTTTTCATTTTTAAGGTTCTAAAAGAAGCATTAGAATGGCTGAACAACTGGGAGACAAATTTAAAAAAAAATGAAATTAAGGATAATGAATTTTTGACAAAGCAGACTGCAGATGGACTCAGAATAACCATAAAATCAACGTTAGATTTAATTTATTACCTACTTGACGAATGCAATTTTTCATATGTTTTAACATACAAAATGAATCAAGACTGTTTAGAGGTATTAATTAATTTGTAATAATATTTATAAACTAGTAACCTTGTTTATATACTTTCCTAAAAATAGAACAAATATCAACAAATACTTACCTAACATATTTAATAATTACAATATGTATCAATATTTTTTTCAAGAAATTTTTTGGGATTATCAGAAAAGTTGCAGGACCAAATGATCAGCCATCTTCACCAACATACCTACAATTATATAGAATATTAGATAGTCTATTCATTGATAAAACCTCCAAAAACTGGAAATTGTACAATCTTAGAAGGTAATTAAAATTATAAATGTATTTATATTTTATATTTAAATATTTTAAAATTGTTCCACTTATATTTATAGAAAATATACCTATCATCACAATAAATGATATAAGAAAAATAATGAATCAAGAAAACAAAAGTTCAATTAGACAAGAAAAAGTATTAAAACTAAAAAATAAAATTGATACAATAATAGAAGAAGGAGTATGGGCTTTGACTATATTTTCCAAGAACACAATTATTTTAACAGCACCTCTACTGTTTTTGATTGTGTAGTGTACTTTTTATCTGAGTATAATCAAGGATTACCTAATTATTAAATAATTATGTATCAGGTTAGCTTATTAATTTTTAATAAAAATATTGTGTTAACAGGTATATAAACAAAAAATTAAATGCAAACATCAAGTGTACAAAATGTTTGGATAGTTTAAAACCTGAATATGGACAAGTCATTATACCAAAGGCATAATTAGTAAATTTGAAAACGAAGGGCTTTTTAACTCATCCAAATAAAAATCTTTACTTGATTATACAGTTGATTGAAGTATGTTTTGAAAAACATGCAGAATCATCAAATGTTTTTGAGGAAACGTATGAAGACTTTTTTAGTAGAATGTTTAAATTAACTTTTCCTTGTGGAGATCACAAAAGTGAAATAGTCACCAACATTTTTGTTCTTTACATTATCATGAGGATGAGGCAGTTCAGCTACGTTAAAAACCAACAAACTAAAAAACAAAACAAAGTTAAAAAAAAGTTATCAAAATTAGTATCTACTTAGAAATTATTTTTATTTTGTCTACATTTCTATAAAATATTATATACTATTAATTATATTATAATCTATTAATTTAATTAGGATTTAATATATACTTACCTATTTATATAAATATTTTAATATACTTAATTAAATTATAATATACTATTTAATAAATTAATTAATAAAAAAAAACCAAATCATGTTATTCAACCTTTATAAGAAAAATCTATGAATCATAAATATGTTTTTGTTAATAAGTAACCATGAAACGAAAATCAAATTATTCATATTATTTCATAATAAAGGTAATTTGAAGGCTGAAGCCAAGCTGGCCTAAGGGAATAGGGATTGAAAATGAAAATTAACAGTTTGTATTTGCTAAAAATTACTACTAGATAGCGGAGTATATCATTCGGATGGCATGAGAACTATTGTCGGTCACAAATAAAACTCCGATGGACAACCATAGTATCTATAGCCGTGGGTTTTGATACACATTTGAAATTATTATTGTTTACATTGATGACCAAAATTGCGCGTTTGTTCAAAAACGTGCGTTATCAATTGATATTACGAATTCTACAATGTTATTGTTTTTGTAATAATTGTTATTACATATTTGTTTCATACTATTATTATTTTGATGACAATATTATGATTACATATTTTACAAAATTTGTTAACAAATATTTGGTTAATTTATACGAAAATATGCATTCCGATGAACAAATTTTGCAAGATGACGATTCTAACGATGAATTTATGGATGATATTGTAGAGTTTGATGAACTTGTGGAATAAAATACTCCAGATAATTATTTTCATACAATTTGTAGTACATAATAAAGTATAATATAATATTATGTTTAGTTTCTAATATCAATCGTTATATATTTTTTTATTACAATAGATTTTCAATCTGTTGATATTCCCATTATTACACGTAAAAAAAACGTAAAAATAACTAAAGAACCTAAGTGAATAAGACGTGGCAACTTTGTTTCTTAAGTACATAACTGTGATTCTTCAAAGGTAGTTCAAAGTGTTATATTTTAAACTTATTTTCAGTTAGTAAGGTAATGATTATTATATTTTATTTATTTTTATTTAGAGTGGTATTCTAAAAACATTATTTGAACTATCTGATGAGTCTAGTATATTGGACTTTTTTGAGATGTTTGTTGCTCCTAATTTATTAGGATAAATTGCTTTTGAAACGAATCGCTACTGTGGACAGTTATCTATTCGTTCTCCCTCTTCCAGGTAAATAGTAAAAATAAATTTAATATTTGCAAAATTTATAATAAAATTTTCCTACACTTTATTATAGTCCATCGATGGATAGATACTCAGTGTGAAGAAATATATGTTTTTTGGCAGTTACAATGTTGATGGCTAGAAATAAAAAGCTGGAGATTCAAGAATACTGGTCCTTGGATCCATTATCACACCAACCTATATTTTCCCAATATATGAGCCGTGATAGATATCAGATTTTATTAAGATTTCTTCACTATAGTGTTTACAAATGTCAAATACCTGGAGACCGATTGGCAAACATACGTTTACCCCTGCAAGAAATTACAAAAAATTTCAAACAAGCCATGGTACCTTTTGAGAACTTAGCTATTGACGAAAGCCTTGTACTCTGGAAGGGACGCTTATTCTTCAAACAATTTATAAAAATAAAAAGACATAGATTTGGTATACAAATATTTGTTATATGTGAAACAGATTTTATACTCAATATACTAATTTATACTCAATAATAAAACCCCTAAGTGTATTGAAGTACAATGAAAATATGGGTGCGATTGATAAAACAGATATGTTGTTATCTTCTGTAGAATGTGTCAGAAAAACTGTAAAATGGTATAAAAAGTTATTTTTTCATCTAATTGACTTATCCCTTCTAAATGCCTATTCAACCTATAAAACATGTACAGGAAATAAGATAAATCTGGCAGATTTTCAATACCAATTAATTAGAGAAATGTTTACAAAATATGGCACACCAAAATTGGACATTCAAAAGAAAGGCCGTCGATCCAACATTGAAGAATTACCAAATCGATTGCTAGGTAATCATTATCCATCAATAGTACCACCTACTCCATCAAAAGCAAAACCTCAAAGAAAATATATTATTTGTCAAAATAAAAATAACAAGAGGAAAGATACTACACATACATGTGTGTCATAGGCGTGCGCAGAGTTTCAGGTCAGGGGCAGCGATTATTTTAATCGGCCCATTTTAATCATTTTATCATTTATACGGCCCACAGAACCATTAAAATCTATGTAATAAATTATATCATTATTTATAAAAAATACAATGAGTACAATATAAAAACATTATTAAATTAATCCTATATTTAATTTGTTATATAGATAAGTGATATACCTACTAGTTACTACAACTACAGAATTATAAGTTATAAAGTGTACTTATTACTATTACTTATTATACTACATTGTAGAATATTATTTATTTTTTTATTGACGGTTTCTAATTTAATTACAATTTTAACTAATAGTTTTATACAATATGGATTAATATGAACAATAAAAATAAATAAATATACTTCCTTTTTTCACAAAGGCACTAACAACTTTTAAAATTGTAAAAATGAAATTTATAATACAAGCCGACGGTCACTTTGAGTAAGGTGTTTGAATTCATCAATAACATCATTTATATCAACATTATTTGTAAGTTCTTGCTCAACAAATAAAAAAAGTAAGGCATTCAATCTTTCTTGACCAATTGTGTTCCTCAATTTGTTTTTAGCGATGGTTAATTTAGAAAAAGTGCGTTCACAAGTACAGCTTGTAACCGGAATAACAGAAAACATTTTGAGACAATGATAGAATTGTTTATATATAGTTGATCTACTAAACTGACATAACCAATCAAGCCAATGGTACACAGAAGCTGAATTTGTTCCTCTGGGTGTATCTTTGTCAGCCTTTAAAATTTAATTATTCATCAGTTGACGCATTAAAATATTTAGATAATAATTCATAATTTGATTTTTCTATCTCATCAGATAAATTCATCAACGTTCCAACAGAACTGATCAAGTCTAATGTGTTTATACTGGGTACTATATAGCCAAGGAGGGTTAAATTATTTGAAAAAATTACCTAATTAATTAAAACTTACATTTAATAATAAAAAATAACTAATTACATGATAGTAGGAATGTATGATATTTATATAGAAATTATAGTATTACCTAATACATATTATATTATTTACACTTTAAAACATACATTTAGCATATTTGACCATTTTTTATATATAAGGGAAAATTTGAACATTTTTGACAAAAGGAAATTTTATAATTATTTTTCTTTTTAGTTAAATAATTTTGAATAAATTTTCTGTGATTGATATACTCGTATTATAATAATTGAATTGTTTTGTTGGTGTCAAATAATTTATCTTTACAATTTACGATTTGTTTTCCTCGCTGAACATTTGCATGTTCCTTTTCAAAATTTAAAAATATTCTGGATGATAATAGGATATTCAAGTTTTTCAACTTAAGAACATATCAAATAGTTCTATATTACATAGTATGCTCGAGGTAAAAAGAACTATATTAATTTCAAAAATACAAAAACATATTCAATTTTAAAGTTATTTAAAAAAAAATAATAACTTTTTTGTTTAATAATATTAAAATTCGAAGAAATCAAATAGAAAATTATTATTTCTTATTTAAAAATTTTTAAACATATTTTTTAAAATCATATTTAGTTATTTTTAAGGGCATAAATGCATTCATATTTTAAGATATTTTAGTCCCTAGCTATAATTATAACATATATAATTATTTTTGAAGGTATAAATTAATTGACAAAAACTTTCAATTATTATTATAATAAATATGTAACAATATTACAAAAAAAGAATTACTCTATAGTTGTAGACTGGTTGAATCCTTTTAAAAAGGTAAGCTTTTCAAATTGTTCGATAATTGAGAACGAGTAGGTGTCCGATGACCCGAGTTGAATAACTATGATTGAAAAATACCCATTCCTCACTATAGTATGTATAGTATAAATTACCTGTAGATCCTGGTAGAATATTAGTACTTGAGTTGCCATTAGTTTGTTTTAATTTAAAAAAATCAGACACCTTGGCACATTTTTGTCCAATAAGTGTCAACATTTTTTTTTTTTGTTTTGTCGTACTTTCTCTGCACCTCCTTTTCGCTTTATCGTAGAATTCATATTTGAAAATGTACACAAAATACAATAAAAAACTGAAATTTAGTCTTGAATACACTTTTCTTTAATTGTTAACAAAAAACACATGGATAAAAGTGATATTACGTATTTACGTTAGATATTCGGTAGAATTAAAATATAATATTACAAATACAATTCACAATGTTAACCGTCACAATCACGGTATTTTCGTAATGTCAACGCGACCAAGCTTTACGTATAAATCGGCTAGCAAATGGCAGGAACGGTGTTTTCTCTTATTGCAAAAGCATATCTCAACGGGTATATAATTTTAATTTTAGATTTTCAACATAAATTAATATTGCAGCTGTAGGCAAGGTCTATCTAAAATTATATTATTGTTCAACAGATAAGTAAACTGAGTACATTAATACTACGAATTATGATACTGAATAATCTAAAGAAACTCTATTTTTAGATTTTATTTACTGAACAGCTAGAGCGTCTTTCCTGGTTTTGTACTCTCGATTATCAGAGTAGGTAAAGACATTTATTATACAACCTTTATACAACCTACTCTATTCAGCCTGCCTTGACTGGCCCTGGTTCAAATTGACCAGCAATATTATCTAGACCAGCCCTTCCGGGCCGGTCAGGGGCGGCAAGAGTACACCCTGCTGCTCCCGTGCGCACGCCTATGATGTGTGTGAAATGTAATGTTGGATTGTGTTTAGCACCATGTTTTGAGATATACCACACAAAATATTTTTGATTTTACTTATATGTATTGTATTGTATTATTTTTATGATATGTGTACAACATATTTGTTTTTATTATATTTTACATATATTCTAAACTGTATTGTAAAATAAAAATAAAAAAATTTTAATTTCAATTTATTAAAATTAGCCTTTGGTGATTACTTTGTATAGTAGCATTTTAATCTCTCCAATTGTTATTAATAAGATTTTATTTTCAAATGGTAAATGGTTGAGTAAGAAGTTAAACAAGTCAGTAGTGTATTTTATTTTATATCTGCATATCTTCTAATACAGAACTTTGAATTTTAAAATTTTAAAAGAATCTAAAATCCATTGGCAATACAAAAAATACCATATTTATAAAACATTATATAACTTACAGAAATTTACAATAGAGTAAAAATTATCTTTACTCAAAACTTCTAGATTGGAATTTTATTTTTATAGCTTTTATTAATTCAACTATTGATTATTTTTAATTTCTAAAAGTTATTGTGAGTTAAGGTATTGCCTAAAGCTATATTATTACATATGTAAACAATTTTTTAATAATATATATTGTTAATAATTATTATCTTAATCATAATGTCACCGATTTCTGGTTTCATTAGTAACTTATTAATAAATAAGTCTTCAAATTGTATTTAGATAATTACAAAAAATTATAATCATTTTATACATTTTTTTTTTGTTTAATTATCATAAGATACATACATACTACTAATAGCTATCTATATAAATCACGAATTAATTAATCAAAAAATCTTGAAAATTGGCTTAGGTATATAAAATGTATGTTATATTATTAATATTAATATAATAATACTTAAATATTTCTTAACTATGATAAATAATGTTACTTTTTTGATATTCTTGCGATTTTCAGTGCATACATATCGTTTGAAACATACTTTGCAAATTGCAAGCTGCAATGATAACATCATCCCCACATTGGACATTCTTCCATTTAGAAAGAGTACATCCATGTTCTTTCAGAACCTTTACTAATATTTTCAAGTTTATACTTTTCACCATTTTTTACTAATATCATCAAATACACAAATATAAATAAAAAAGGAAGTACAGTTATCTATGATAATACTATTTGTAATGATTTATGAAATATAAACCTTGATATACTGTTAATCTAAATGAGTTTCTTCTTTTGAATAGCCAAGGTAACACTAGTTCAAGTTTTAGTATTAAGTTTATAAATTAAGTATAAATTAATTTTTTTCTACCAAAATTCATTTGGTCAAAATATCAAAAGTTATTTGTTTTCAGAGAATACTAAGAGACAAGTAACTTGTTGTGTAACCAGTATACGAGGTCTGGCTATTAAATAACGAGAAACCACCTAGAGGGTGCCTTAGACGGGTGGGGAAAAAAACGAGTAGTGCGTTCGGTATCTAGATATCTTATCTATGCACGTACCAAAACATGTGTTCGTCACTATTATAGTATTTGTGTAGCAGTGGATTGAAATGAACCTGTTTTTTTTTCTCGTCCGAAAACCATGTGTGATGAAAAAAAAACAGGAGCAACGGGTCAATCTCAAATTTCTCGTTCAATTGAAAAAAAAACCAACTGAATGTTAAAAATTGTTGCAACAGGCCTATGGGGATAATTCTCTATCTCGTGTTCGTGTTTTTGAGTGATGTAAGCGTTTTAGTGAGGGCCGAGAGAGCACTAAAGATGACCACTGCTCAGGTCACCCTGTCACTGTTTCAACTCTGAAAAATCAATCGAATTGTGCGTGCAAATCGTCGAATGAGCATACGGATGATTGGCATAAACATTTGTTTCACATACAATTAAATTAATTAAATCATCATTAAAAAATAATTTAAAAATATCAATAGCAGTTGTGTTCATATTTACAGTATGTGTTTGGAGGCCTTCATTACCAGTAAACTGAAATATCTTATGGTTCTCTACATCATAATCTTTCCAGGTGAAATTTAAATTAATAACAGAAAAGGATGTCAGTGTTTCACAGTCACTGTTATTTTGTAAATTGTCTACACTACCCAGTAGATTATCATCACTATCACCAGAGTCTGATTCATTATGATAATTATTTAAAACAAATTCAGGATCATTATCTGAGTCATAAAATTCACTATCTGAAATATAGTAATCTTCTAACGCCATTTCAATATCATAGGTATCCATTTTTCTAAGATTATAATGAACATTTTAATTTTATTTTATTTTAGCAATAATAAAACTGGTATAATATATTATGAGAAGTAAATATTATAATACATATTACTTGTTATTATTGTAAAATAATAATAAATAATTGATGTAATATTGTATTCAAAAATAGTATTATTATATAACACTAACTATAAAGTCTAAAAAAAAAAATGGATTGCACAGATAAATCGTAGAATTAGGCTTGGCGGTTAGAATGTTAACCCGTCATCGGTATCGCTATATACTATTACATGATTGGTATCGTGTTAGCGTTACGCTAACATTATCGTTTTTTCGGTTCTGTGAATTATTTATTGAACTCGGAATAGTGAAACAAAGATAAAAATATTTGTCTAGTTTTATCCTACAATAATTATATTGTTTAATAGCAAAATGAATAATATTTATTTATTAATAGCAAATTTCACTCAAATTTTTGATATATAAATGAAAAACGTCATTTTTGGTAGAAAAAAAAGATTATATAAAAATTAAACAAATCACTTTTTTTATAACAAAATCTATTAAAATAAAAACAATTTTAAAATTATAACTCATCGTTTTCCGAGTTTTCTGT
>JAIPRK010002602.1:0-16438 GCA_025469195.1 Chaitophorus viminalis | reverse complement strand
TTGATTTCTATAATGCTGTATCAACTAAATGTATTGCTAATTTATTTATGTTAAACTTTAATTCACTTTGTCTTTTCTTCACGATTATTATATTATATTATTTAAATTTTTCATATTCATAAGTTATCGTACGTAATATTATAAGAAATTACCGAATTATTTTATAATTTATTTTATTTTATTGTTAAATGTAATAACTCCCTACCTCCATCACAAGCTATTAGCTTATAGGAGGTAGGTAATCAAAGCTGTACCTATTTGTTAAATTTGTTTAATTTGTAACCATTTATTTTGATTTAAAAAAAAAAAATAATAACTAATACTGTATCTACTTCGTGTATTAATAACATTTGAATACTCAAACGTTATTGCCAAACAGCCATCGGGTTATCAATTATGTATTCGTCCACGGTGCAGCGTTGTTCACAGAGAGTATGGTACTCGGTATCAGACCATCAGACGATACTGTTGGAATACTGTGTTAGTGAACCACTCGAAAAAAAATTATTAAACAACAGTGCACATTTTTTGAATATTAGCATTTCACTAATTGTTCACGGTTAACTGGACATCTCCTACCTACTATTAATTGATGAACGTAAACATCATTTAAACATAATATAACAAATACACTAAGTAGGTATGTATATTTTTAATCATATTGCAATAATAATAATAATAATAATAACGTTATCGTTAATAATTTGTCCCAGTATATCAAACACAAAAGATAACAATTAAATAGTTTTTGTAATATTTGTATTCAATTTCTGAAAACGTTGGACTTTTAGTCGCTTAAAATATAATGCCGTTCATGAAGTATGCGATACTGTGTCACACAATAATCATTCGACTTATGGTGATGACAACATGTTAATCTTGTGTTTTGCATGAACATTTTTCATCACTAAACTGAATAATTTATACGATATTTTGCTTGTAATGCTACCTACTGACCAACAACTTATTAATATGATTGAGATTATATCATTATTTTGTCTAGGTTAAATTTGGGCTTGCTACTGTGACTTGGTGATGAAAACGAACTAGAAATGGTCCTACCATCTATAGTTGACAATAACGATGTATACACAAACACTTCGGTAAGGATATGTTTGATTGTTTGGTATGTAAATATTTTTGTATACACTCATAAGTTTTCTGTTTAATAGTTTATTTTTCTGCACAGAAGCACCATGACGTTTGTTAACTTGAAGAATGTTGAAACATTTAACACAAAACTACGAAAGGTAGTTTTCAGCACAACATAGAAGGTATACAGAAATTTTATTTTTCATTTTGTTATTTTCGTTGTTGATTATCAGGGCTAGGATTTGTATGCAACAGCTTGTTTTTTTTGCGACTTCTGATTATTGATTTTGTCAGTAATGCCCACGAATCACCTCATGATGAGATAAATGGTGGTGTTTTTATTTTGCATGTTTTTGCATATTTTGGATAAAATGCATATTAATGCATATATTGAATAAAATAACTATAATCGCGTATTTCGATTATAAGAATGCGAAAAATGCATGTTTTATAGTATATTTTGTAATTAATATTCATAATTTAATATTAATATTTCGTATTTAATTCTAGTTCCGCTGATTAAAGTATATAACATGGTTTTTTTGTCAAACAAATTTTATTTTTATAAATACAATGGTGGTATGCGATTAAAGATTTAATAGTTTGACGGAGAAAGATAAACACAATTAATAAAAGTATGTCGGTCAATATAAAATCCAAGATAAGATATAATTTGTCGGGTCTAGGATTATTTAGTGTATTACAACACAAGACACAATCCCACGTAGACTAGTGTAGTATAAACCGTTCAGTTGTCCATGCACTATTTATTATTTATTATTATTATGTTTACTATTGTGTAAAATTATTGTGATTTTTATTTTAAAAATGCCGAAAGTCAAAAATGAAAGTGCCAAATTACGAAAATTTGTTGTAGAAATTTCTATATTTTTGTGTTTATCTTATAAAAATTAAAATGCATATTTTTGCAGATTTTGGTAAATAAAATGCATATTTTACAATTTTTTATTGCATACAAATCCTAGCCCTGTTGATTACTAATTTCTGAATTTTTAGCTATTGACCTGGCAATGTTTGGCAAATAAGATTATGACTTCTATCTGTCATCATTATTTTTGATTTATTAAATAAAATAAAATATTTTCTAGATAACCAAAAGGTGAAAAATGTATATTTGCATATTCAGTCCAACACCCAAGATACTACTTATACTGGTCAGATCGAGGACTGCAATAGCTAAGCTCTGGATATCATAAACCATTTTTCCACAAACCACGTATATGTTGTTTAGAATTTAAACAATCACCAACAAATATAAATCACATACTGCTGTCATGTATGGAAAAAATGGGACGTTCAGGAATAACTATTATAGTTGTGCGACCAGATATAAGCCTGAGTATATGAATATGAAATCAAAACTATGTATAAGTAAATTATAGTTTTTAGATAATTTATTAAATTATCATTCTTTATTTGTGTAATTATAATTTGTTTACAGTTAGAATATTGTTTAGTGCAGTTACCTTGAGAAAAGTATCAAATTAAATAATTCAGGATTTTATGAAAAAATGGAGAAGACATGGAATGAACAAGTTGGTATATTTTATTACATAAGTATAAGAATAAATAATGTTGATGTTTAAGTAAATATTAGTATAAGCTTCTACTTTCATGTACTTGACATTCAATGAAAATTGTACAGATGTCTTGTATAGTTAAGATAATAGTGTTATACTCTATACATTAAATTGTATTGTTTGTATTGTACATTGTATGTGTTCTAGAGAGGGGAATATCAGAAGGTGTAGTGAATATCTCAGTGATATCTTACACTAGTTGTCGGCAGTGGTGTTCCCATAGGGTATACTACATAAACGCCATATGCTTTCAACATTATTTTGAAAATTCACAAGTATACTACGTATACTTTCAAGCAGATGATGAAGTAATATAAATTATAATACAACAATTTGATTTAATACGATTGTTTACAATTTTGGGCTATTTTTGTAATGGATATTATTTTATCGCTTCTTAGTACAATCAATTTATTATTATTTGAATTTTTTTATTGAAATTTACACCCACACATCTTATCCCTTCAATGCCATCACCGTAATAATCATACAAAATATTTTATCAATATGCTCGTTGACATAGTATAGTATACTCTCAAAAAAATTGATGGGAACATTACTGGTTGCCAGTATAAGTATAGTGCTCTTAATAAGCTATTAGTAAAAAGTCCAAGACCCATCATAGCGAAATCAGGTGTAATGTGTATTTATTCGGTTTTTATTTTTGTTTTCAATACTTGATACCATAAATTGAATTCATAAAATTTGTTTTTATTCATTAAGCATTTTGAAAAGCTTCAGTTCCAAAATCTGAATGAATTTCAATAATTTTATACCAAGTGGGTTAGAACTAGGTACTCAACCAAGAGCCATACGATATTATAAACTGTGATAAGATAACATCTTTTTGAAAATATTTAACACAAAACTATGAAAGATAGTTTTCAGCACAACATAGAAGGTACACAGGAATTTTATTTTCATTTCGTTATTTATGTTACCACTAATGTTATTGATTACAAATTTCTGAATTTTTAATGACCAGGCAATGTATGGCAAATAAGATTATGACTTCTATCTGTCATCATTATTTTTGATTTATTAAATAAAATAAAATATTTTCTAGATAACCAAAAGGTGAAAAATGTATATTTGCATATTCAGTCCAACACCCAAGATACTACTTATACTGGTCAGATCGAGGACTGCAATAGCTAAGCTCTGGATATCATAAACCATTTTTCCACAAACCACGTATATGTTGTTTAGAATTTAAACAATCACCAACAAATATAAATCACATACTGCTGTCATGTATGGAAAAAATGGGACGTTCAGGAATAACTATTATAGTTGTGCGACCAGATATAAGCCTGAGTATATGAATATGAAATCAAAACTATGTATAAGTAAATTATAGTTTTTAGATAATTTATTAAATTATCATTCTTTATTTGTGTAATTATAATTTGTTTACAGTTAGAATATTGTTTAGTGCAGTTACCTTGAGAAAAGTATCAAATTCAATAATTTGGGATTGTATGAATAAATGGAGAAAATATGGAATGAACAATTTGGTAGCCGAAAAAATGATGTAATATGGTTGTAAACATTTAAATTATTACCTTAAATTATCAATTTATACTTATTTTTATTACATCTGTATCTTGTACAACATAGTAAAAACTTTTATCACATACATTTATAAACAATATTAATATTTGTCTGATTTTTTTTAAAAGTTGTATTTAAGAAATCAAAAGTATCAGAATATATATATTTTTTAACTCCAACATGAGGAAGTATTTAATTAATCAGATGTTTTTTTTATTGAACAAGGTACATTTTATTACATAAGTATAAGAATAACTTACTAATATTGATGTTTAAGTAAATATTGGTTTAAGCTTCTACTTTCATTTACTTGACATTCAATGAAAATTGTACGGATGTCTTGTATAGTTAGGATAATAGTGTTATACACTATACATTCAATTGTATTGCACATTGTATGTGTTCTAGAGAGGGAAATATCAGAAGGTGTAGTGAAGATTTCAATGATATCTTACTGTAGTTGTCGGTAGACACATCATAACGCAATCGGGAGTAATGTGTATTTATTCGGTTTTTATTTTTGTTATCAATACTTATTACCTTAAATTGAATTTGTACAATTTTTTTTATTCTGTAAGTATTTTGAGAAGCTTTAGTTCCAAAATCTGAATGAATTTCAATTATTTTGTACCAAGTAGATTAGAAACACTCAACCAAGAGCCTTCGATAAAACCGCAAATCATAAACTGTGATAAGATTACATCTTTTTGAAAACATTAATATTTCTACTAATGTTTTCAAAAGAATAAAATGATTACTTAATATGTAACTTTAATTCTCCTACTATAGATTAATTAATAATAAAATATAACAAGGCTTTATATATTATATAATCTTTTATTATAATTATCAACCACATAATAAACATCATACAATACAGAATACATTATATAAAATAGAATTATTATTTCTTATAGCCTAATCTTCACACATGATTATGAATGATTTAAATGCTTTTACATGTATCATTAGATTTTACTAAAAATGTATTAACTATAAGTTTTGATTAGTTTCTCCTGTATCACCGATAAGAGATTTTTCTCAGTGGTGAACAGGGCTAAAATTTAAAAAAAATTATTGTTAAAACTGATACACTAACTAAAAAATATTAGAATTTTTAAAAAATAATTAAAAACTAATTTTTGAAAAATGTTAAGGAACATGTATTATAAAAAACTATATTGAACTATACTTGTCGCTTAGGACTAATTTATAACTGTATTTTAAAATGAACATTAGCTAATAGTATATTCTGTACTGAAAATAATTTGTATTAAGTATGTTCCAATGCATTGTCATCAGCTTTTAGAAGTCACTCATGTCAATAAGTCAACTATAAATGTAGCTATCGCCGGCTATACACTGATGTTCGCTGTTTACCGGCTAAATTGTATTGAGCAGGTCCACCAGATGAGCCTATGAAATATTTTTAGTAAACTGACCCTGGTGTTTGTCTCCACTGCGCACGTATACTAGACCATTCAATAATTGCTGTTGGATAGCGGTGTTTGTAGTCTTGCAAGTCTATGCGTTCGGTTTTCAGTAAATGGCACAAAAGTTGTGACGATGTAAGCACTATAACATTCAGTAACATTCAGGATGAAAAAAACAATTTAGCATGTTTACAGTATTGACTGCCACGAAAACGATTACTCACCAAACATATTATTATAAATGTACAGCGCAAAATTTTATTATTTTATATTGTAAGAAGAAATGTGTACACATATTTGTTTTAAAAGCGGTTGTATTTCACAGTTATATTTCAATAATTCAAACTTCAAACGTTTCGGTAGAAAATTTGATTCCGACACATGTGATTGATACTACTCGTCGCAAAACCACGTATAATAAGTAATATGATAATTGCTCATCAATTTATAACTTATAATTATTTAGTATACAAGTAATAAGAACAATGTTATCATTATTCGCACAACAAAGTTATGGTTATTTTATGATGTGCATTATTACGCCGACCCGTGCCTCGCAGTCGTTTACAGCATAATGTTCGTTCGTGCATGTTAGATGGCCTATCGGTACGAATAATTGGTGTTTTCAGTAAACCATATAATAAAAAAAAAGAACACAACGGGCCTCACTTAGCTGTATAATAGGGGTAATGCTAATAAAAAATAATTTTGTATTTCAACAATTTTTGTATGATAGTAAGAACAACTTCTGTGAAATTATTTATTAAATTTTCAAGTATTTTGTTCCAGCCAATTTTTTTTTTTTTTTTATTAACAATTATAAAAAACAAAAAATTTAAAAAAATCGAATATTTTAAATGCCTATAAGTAATAAGTTGCTACAAAATCATTATAATTTTTGAAAAAAAAAGAATGACTTAAAGAAAATGCCAATCTTTACAACTGGTAGAAATCTCGACATGAAAACGGAATTAGTGGATTTTTAAGTACAACCAATAATATACAGTTTCTATAATTTATTTTAAATGCGTTTATTTAATTTTAAACATACGTATAAATACAAATATAACAAAAAAAAAATGTTTTACGGAATCAACCGGTTAATAGAATCAAAATGATTCGAACCAATGTGATCACGTTGAGCGGAACTCACTGTAATAGTATAATAATATATTAATATTAATAATAACACACAGTCAACGGGTCAAGGTACGTACATTGATCATATTATTATTGATTTCAAATGTACATGAAATATCGTTCACCAACATCGCGATCACCTTGTACTCAACCGACCACCTGTGTTCCACTTTTGTTAGTTTTGTTGTAATATTATATTGCAGTTTCGTACAAGGTATTCGGAATTATTACAATAATGATAATTGTTCCGGAACCCCCGTCGCAGCCCTCGATGCAGCTGCCAGATACCTTATTATTATAAAGAGTAGACAACATTATTGTTGTGCACTTACGAGATCAACCCTCGAATATTCGACACGGTGTCATGGGATCCAAATCAACGCACATCATATTATTTAAGAAGGCTAGAACAAACTCGGAGAAGTTTTCTACACGCGTTTTTACTGATATACTCAGTTGTATTGCATAATCATCAGTAAAAATTTAAATAAAATCATATCATAATAACACTTAATATATTAAATAATAATACCCTAGGATTAAGTAATTTACAACAAACCATTATCATTTCCTAATTGAAAACACTCAATATTTATAAACTCAATATTCCATCCGGATAACAATAAAACTATAATCTGTATTACGAGTATAATATTAGCTCTCACTAATCATATTTTATATTTAACAATGAGATTTTATAATACTTAAATTATTTATTGCATTATGTGTAATCATAATTAAGTAAGAATATCAATATCATATCTTTAAAACCCCAAAACTATATTAATATTATAATTACTAATTTGTCCGTCAAACTTATCCATTTGTTATTTCTAAATGTAACACCAATTATTTTGAGAATCAGCCAATCCTTAGAATGATGCGTATGGCTAATAATGATCCATCATTTTTGTAGTATTTTTTGTATCTTTTGTTATGTTATTCATGTTTTTATTTATGTATTATTAGAATTATCACTGTTGTAATATTGTTATTCATCGTTTATCACGTAATGTATAATTGGGCTCTACCCGTATTGTTAAATAATAAATAAATAAATAATTAAAATAAATAGCTTTTAAGAAGATTACATTTGATATCATTTTAATGACTATTATAAAATATATTGTGTCGTGTATAATAAAATAAAAAGGGACATTGGCAATCGCATTTTAGAGTAGAAATTTTAAAAGACCAAACATCGATCGATTCCTGACCCAGTCTAGACTCAGTCTAGAGCCAATCTAGGTCCAGTCCAGACTCAATCCACATGCGGGTAGTCTCCAAGAGAACTATCCTGTACGGACTTGGGCTGCACCCAGTTTTTCAGTTTTTGTTTTATAAGGTGCGGGAGATGTTATTTTATTTACATTAAATAACTATTTATACCTATATACGTCCATCTCTCTCTCTATATATTCATGTAATATATTTACTCTGCGGATTCATGTTCACCAATATAAAGGTAAGAAACATTATATAATAAATTTATAAGGTTTATGTGATGTAATGACAGGGGCGTCCCTAGACAGTTTTCTAGGGGGGGGGGCGAATCTATTTTTTAAATCAATAATTACCCTATGCGTATTTTTCAATAGTTTGGGCGAACTTCAGTCAATTTTACTGACTTTATTTTTTTTTTAATGCGATACATTACAAATACCTTTAATTTTTAATGTTGTTATAATAATATAATATAATTAAGTACATGAAATAATAAATAATAAAACAATAATAATAATAATACATACGTGCAATTTATACAATAAAATCAATTTTCCGTTTGTTTTTTGCAAGCCGATCAATTATATTATTTATATCTACTTCAATATATCTATGTACATGCATAAATGCCAGTCCAACCAATATAGTTTGCCCCATTTGGCTCCTTAACCAAGTTGTTAATCTAAAAATCATGAAGTAAATAGCAAGCAATTAGGTGAAAGCAAATTAATGACTACCAATTACCATTATGCAAAAATATATTATATAGTGTAAGCAAAAGCAGAGTAAGCAAAAAGAAAGCTGAAAATATAAGTATATAACATAAGCATAAACATTGTTTTTAAAACCAAAGAACAATGATATTGCTGTCAAGTAAAATTCTGTGAAAATTTTAATACTAATTATTTTAATATACAACCTGCGAAGTGTTGAAAAGCTCCTCTCTGTAGAAGCAACGCTAACAGGATGTGTTCCTAATATTAATAAAAACCCTCTTCTAATTGGAAAAATTACCATCTAACAATGCTGAATAAATTGAAAAACATCTGTCGGAAGATTTTCATCTACATATAAATAAAATAGTAACATAAATACGTAATTCATTTTACAATTAAAAAAAATAGTTAACTTTAGTACTTGAAATCCATTTTGATTTCCATAGCTCTAACTTTCTTTTGAAAGCGATTTGATTTATTTTCAAAAATGAAAAGCTTTCAGTTACTGAATTTACTAATTTATCACACATCTCTGGAGACATGTTGATAATTGGTACTAATTGCATGAGTAAAAATACAGTTCTATTTTTTTTTGCTGTAGAATCTCATGCGTAGATCTTCCAAGACATTGTCAAGAATAGGAATATACAAAACTCATACACATAATTGTTATGGGGGGGGGAGGCGAAAGCCCCTTCGTCCTCCCCTTGGGGACGCGCCTGTATTATGCTACTGCAATTTATCTACCCCCTCCCCTCATAAGCTTTATTATTTTAAATCGTATCATTAAAGTTTGATTCACTTATTTGGAAATCTCGTCAAACCGGTCTAATAGATAAAATAAATTGAATCCAGAGGAATTTTATTAGAATGATCGCTTTTAAACTAAATTTACATGAACTACTATTGCTGTCGTTGAGAAACAATGTAAAAAAACCCCTTTAGCTAATAGACGTAACTACAACGATTGTTTTATTTTGTATAAGCTATTAAATGGATCCGTTAATTGCCCAGTGGCCTTAAATCTTATTGGATTTAGTCCTTCCAGAAAATAATAGAAATAAAGTCATATTTCATATTGCACCAGGGAAACGTAATTTTGTTATTCATAGTCCCGTCAATAGAATATTACATTACATAAATTAACACCTATCCACCTTTGATATTTTTTTTGCAACAATAGTTGTAAGTTAAAAAAAACGGATGAGCCTCGCTTTGCTGTACAGTTTGGGGTGGAGTGCACCTCGTTTATAGGATATGTCAAAATTTCAATGGATTTGTTAAATTTGAATGCAATGACAGATATCATTGTATACGAATAACGATTTTGAACGGAGTTAATATGTTTGTCTAAAATGGTTGTATAATAATGTAGTATTTTATATTTAAATTGAAATATAATCCAATAGTATGCAATTTCGTAAAAATTTAAATTTCAAACAGTCATAACATTTTAACATTTTTTCCTTTAAGTCCAGAAGAACTTTTTTTTTATAAATTTATGAAAAGTAGCTTATGGATAACCTAGTGTTAAAATTTTGAACCTTAGTTATAGGCAGAAAAAATTTTATGAATTTTCAACTACAAAATAAATTGCAAATTATTGCGATTTTAACATATTTAAAACAAATCTTAACTTTATGGGCTCATAAAAAAAAATTGAGTGAAACAATCTCCGATATTTTTTAGTTACAATTAGTAAAACATATAATAAATCTTGTATTAAATTTTCAAGAGTTTTCGGTTAGCCAAATAAATTTTATAGATATTTCAAAAAAAAACCTTCGAAACATCGAAAATTTAAATTGTCTATAAATAATTCAAAATAAGTCAAAATACTTCAAAAACGTTACCATGTGTAGAGAATGCCAATATAAAGATTTGGTGAAAATTTCAAGTTGTTACGGTTTTTTGTTTTTGAGTTAGAGCAAATTTAAAAAACCGATATGATTTGTCAGTCTAGAATTTTATATATTATATTATATTTTACATGTAATTTTATGTCAATATTCGCTGTTCAAATGTTTATAAAAAAAAATGTTGCCTATAGATTTTAATAATTTTTGAATGACAATAATAACTACTTCTGTGGAATTTTCTATTACATTTTCAAGTACTTTGTATGAGTCAATTCTTTTTATCACCGATTATAAAAAAAAAAAATGTAAAAAATTCGAATATTTTAAATGCCTATAAGTGGCTTAAAAATCAATATAATATTTTGAAAAAAATATAACATAAAGGAAATGCCTATCTTAACAACTGGTTTAAAAAATTTCAAGTTTCTGCAACTTATACTTTTTGAATTATAACATATATTTAAAATCATTTGAGGGTAAATCGCTATTTTATGGAATTTCGTAAAAATTTAAATTTCAAACGGTCATAAAATTTTTTCCTCTAAATCCGGTAGATATTTTTTAAAAGATTTTTGAAGAGTAGCTTATGAATATCCTAGTGTTGAAATTTTGAACCTTAGTCATAAATACAAAAAATTTTATGAATTTTTATCTACAAAATAACTTGCAAATTATCGTGATTTTGACACATTTTATACAAATTTGAGTTTTAAAGGCTTATAAAAAAAATTTGAGTGAAACGATCTCTGATATTTTTTAGTTACCATAAGTTAAACTTTTTATATACCTTGTATTAAATTTTTAAGAGTTTTCGGCCAGCCAATTATATTTCATAGATGTTTAAAAAAAAAATTTTTACAAAAAACAAAAATTTATATTGTCTATAAATAAGTCAAAATATGTCAAAATACTTTGAAAACTTAACCATGTATAGATAACACTAATATAATGATTTGGTGAGAATTTCACGTTTTTGCGGTTTTTGGTTTTTGAGTTAGAGCATTTTAAAAAAATGTATTTTGTAAAAACGTGGTTTTGCGTAAAATTTGTCGTTTTTTCGTAATTTTTTTATCGTTTTTTTCGGCGCTTTGAAAAAGTATTGAAAAAGTTGCATTTTTGACATGTTCAAGTACCATTTACATTCACTTTCATTTCAGAAATGTTGCTGTATAAGAAAATCGAATCATTTTTACAGCCCCAAAACGTGATGATAAACACAAAAAAATAAATAAAAATAAAAAACAATTGATTGTAAAATTAATAGATTTCATCACTCCGTTCAGAATCTAAAATTATTAGATACCTATTAGCTTTTATTCTGTATATTATTTTCATGTATAACGTATCTACTGTACTCTTTGCCCTCGCGGGCGTTATCTATAAATAAATAATGATGACGCACATGTCATAAATCATAATATAATACCGGGATGTATATCGTGCAAAATACGTTGACATTAAGAGCATTGTAAGCCATGATTTCCTGTCTCCGTCTATCACACTCATGACATAGGAATTTAGACGTTTTCTATTTACCAACGTACCGATTGTTCAATGTAATGCGATAAACATTTTGAAAACTGATTTATAAATACGTCATCATAGGACATGGATCTACTCTAGATTGAATTTTCTACTTTTTTAATTTTGTCTCTCACAATTTCAATATAATTGAACAAATTGGAAACATAAATATCAACAAAACAAATTATAATATTTATAACAATTGGCTCAAATAATTTCATAAATTTCATATAATACTATAGAGAAATATTATACTATAATATATCATCACTACATAGTATAAAACAAAGTCACTTCCCGCTATCTGTTCCTATGCTGTATGCTTAGATCTTTAAAACTACGTAACGGATTTTGATGCGAGTTTTTTAATTGATATAGAGTGATGTAAGAGTTAAAAAGTGTATATGTTTATAATATGCATAATATAGTAGAGAAACACTGATTAGATGTCCTGACTATATATTACTCAGTAAATGTTGCGAGTCGCTATGACAACCAAAATAACTAATCAAATAACTAACATCGTAGTCTAAAAAAGGATTTTTTAAAACGGAATAAAATATAGAAAACATCACGTAGCCGGGGAACAGCTAGAGATGTATTCCGTAGTTTCATCTCATGATATAGACATTCACTAAGATAGGATTTTTGCAATCCTACCTTTAACGGGATAAAAAGGGATAAAAATGGACAAAAATCACATAGCCAAACCGCTGAAGCTATACCTATATTATAATATATTCATAATTCATATTACTGGCAAATTAAACTCTGGGCAACGAAAGCTAGTATATTATAATACTATATATTATAGTTCAATTGAACTGTAATATGACATTATGGCCGTATTACGCTATTAAGTCAACACTGGCTGTCAGTGGCGGTTTTAAGAGGAGGTAGATGGACCGCCCCCCCCCTTTGTGCTGTGTAAAAACTAAAAATATGAATGAGCAAACAGTTTACTAAAAACAATAATTGTACGACTGTCAAAACTGTTTGCTCCTATATAAATCACTGATAAATAGTCGTAATTTTAATGACATATTGAAATTTAGAGTTGATTCTGGTGATCATGTGTTTGAGAATCATTTAAGAACATCTCATTCCAGTGCAACATACATCAGTAATGTCATTCAAAATGAGATTATTGTATATGTTGTCAACAAGAAATTTTACATGTTATTATGTTAGAAGTAAATGAAGCCAAATATTAAAGTGTTATATTCGATGAAACAACGGGTGTTGGTAGTGTTAGTACTTCTCATGTACCAAGCAATAGGAAAAAAATAAATGGGATATGTATGCAAAATATTTTCACCGCCCTCTCCCCTCCCTCACGTGTGGCTTCGCAAGAACCACCCTTACTGGCTGTCAGTACTAGTTTTCCAGTACTGGTGTTATAATGGATAAAATTATTGCCAGTACTGTAGTCGTAAGGGCCAGCCAACTGTTGGGTGCCACTACGCAGTCGCAGTACTGCGCCCATTGCGAATGTCGGCGTAAGTCATAAATTTCCGACTGGGAGAAAACGTCTATGTTGCTGGTGTGATAGATAATTGTTGGTGTGATATTCAGACGATTAATTATTGCCGATCGATTAATTGTTTTTCTTCGTAAAATCCCTCCACCTGGAACTATCGGTTGTCCTGAATTCATACAAAAAGCACACATATTTGATATTTCGATTACAGCTAGGCATACCCCACCCATCTATTTGCCTTATAAAAACAATATTACATTTGACTAAAAGTTCGCGGTATATGCCGCTTACCATCTGAATGCATTTGTAATCGATTAATCAATTTTGATATTTTTCTTCGAACACTTGGCTTACTTACTTGCTTAGCGATAAAATCCTGTATTTAAGATGATATTAATAATATTAACGTATATTATCACATATGTTGTACAAATGTAATATACTTAAATACATATAATAATTATATTACCTACTTATTGCTTTTGTTCAAACAACACATATAGGGTGTTCACATTATATCGTTATTATTGTTCGTCGAAACAAATAAAATTATAATAGTCGCACTGCGTGTTTCTGTAAAAAGGTTTCGCAATACGAAATTCGTGCACGGTCGTACGGCGGCATGCGCGTCAAAAGAATTTTAACGGTTATAACAATAATAATAATAATAACATATTACTATTTTTAATGTCGTCGTTTCTCTCTCGCTTAGTCGCATCGTCGCTGCGGGTGAAACCTACTGGCGGCGGCCACCGGAGCGGCTATAAATCCAAATCTGTGTCGAACGTTTTTATCCGTACAGTAATCATTCGACCACGCTACACGTAGTCCGGTTCCATCATCATCATTATAATTTTTATTATTATTATTATTATTATATGATGTTTTTGTCCGCATAACGCATTCACGCTCTTTGTGTGCGCGCAGCCACGAACGCGGTTGACGATAACATCACGGACCCTCAAAACGGCCGAGACATGATCGTATTTATCGTATACATATATACATAATATATACATTATATATTTTTCTACATACGCGCGTATATGACCGTGTGCGTGTGCTCTGGAAAATAAATAACACCCGACCGAAAACGTCAGAAAACCCAAAGTGCTTTTACAACAACAACTATACATTTTATTTACTACTACGTGTCCATCGAAAATCCGTAGACAAAACAACGCGACGGTGTATAGAATATATAATAATATTATTGTACTCGTACGGTGCGGGTCGTATACGTCATATATGGTCTTGTTGGAAACGTTTGCCGAAGACTCGAAAGAAAACACATATATACTGGGTACCTATATACATTATTATAGTCTTATACGGAGATGATTTGTACGCGGCTATTATGTATTTTACACTCTCACGGCACCATTTCTCGCTCCTCCTCTCACTCTTGCGTCCTGTTCTTCCGGGCGCATTCTGTAATATAGGATAAGATATTATCCCACACATGCTCCCTTTTATACGTCCAATACCTCACTTTCCACTTCTTATAGCACGGCAATACTATCACCCCATACATCGAATGCTGTTTAAAAGCGTATACAACAACATTTACCGTCCAATATACTCGCGGCCGCTCCGGTGCGCTATAACATAATATTATATTTCTAGTTCACAACAAATATGTACAGTATTATGTTCGTTCACATTATGACTTATTGTAGTTTTACAGATCCTTCTTTGGTGAACTCTACGTCTACACGATAAGTTATCCGATTAGGTGTAAAACTTAAAATATATATTTACTATGGCTGATTGATTCTACAACTTGAATTATACGTCTGTCTATTTAACATTTTTGTAATAAAAATCTAATAGAAATGATGAGAAGATACAGAAAGATAAGGTATATTTACGACTCGACCAACGATGATGTATTATTTTTTTATTATATCATTTTTAAACATTTGAGAAGATTCCAAAGTTGACAGTAAAATACTACAAATAAATCCCTAATAGAAAATACAATTCATGTTAACCCTTGTATAATACAATAAAGATTTTCCCAAATACCGTTAAAACGAAACCGATTAAAAATCATACGCGATATGTAGATACTCAATGAGTATTTCTTATATACGAATATTATATAATATCTGTATGGAAAAAATGATGCAGCTGTGTGGCATGCGTTCAGAGCATTGTAAATTAGGCTCATTATAGACCGGTAAATCAAAAATTAAAACAATTTATTTTATCTCAACTAATTTTTTTTAGGATTATTATTATCATTATTTTTTTTTTAAATATATTATTTCTGGTATGATATTAATATGGAAGATGTATTTCCATTACAATCAGAAAAATAAATAGTTGTTGGCCGTATAAAAGACAACGCTGTAATAAAATATACATATATATACAATGTCTGTAGGCACTGCAGGAGGTACGCCGTATACATATTAGAATGCGGTGCAGGCCTTGCTGCTTCCTTCGCGCAACCACCCCATGGAAATTGATGTTAGAGGGGTCTGAAGACGACGTGTTCTAATAACACACGGGTTAAAAGGTTTTCCGCCATGTTTGGTGTATGGTGTGCGTTATGACGTTTATTTCTTTCTTTCGAGGGTAATACATTATTATATTATATTGAAGTTTATCGAAACCTGTACAAAGTATACACATATGTGTGCATATTATGATACATTTAATTTGTATACGAGTGCACTTGTGTATGTATGTGTGTGTGTATGTGTGTGTGTGTGTGTGTGTGTGTGTGTGTGTGTGTGTGTGTGTGTGTGTGTGTGTGTGTGTGTGTGTGTGTGTGTGTGTGTGTGTGTGTGTGTGTGTGTGTGTGTGT
>JAIPRK010002601.1:0-16449 GCA_025469195.1 Chaitophorus viminalis | reverse complement strand
ACCTTTTTCAATATCGTTGACAGGGAGAAACGCAAGCCCGTCTAACATTGCACAAAATGTACTGAACGTCTCATTTTCTCTGTAATATGATTCCAATCCCAGTTTTTGCACTTGCCGTTGTGTACTTTGACATAAATGATAAAAGCAGCCCTGTATTTGAATATCATCTCCGAATGTGATTTTTATCGCATTTATAACGGCTTTTTCAAAATCACAATTTATAGTATTTGGATCAGGATACATTTCTAGTTCTTCACATTTTTCCATAATAATAGTTAACATCTTTTCGTACGTTATTTGTGTTTTTTTTTTCTAATAAAATATATATAGCCGTAATGAAAACATTATTTATTTCTACTCTTATCACATAAAGTGGTTGAAATATGTTGGGTGCTAGAGAAAAATTTCCATCCATATACCACGTAGACGATTTAGTTAAATATCGAAGGCCGTTATCAGTGGTAAATATAACAATTCGTTCTTCTGCCAACACACCATTGTCGTATAACAAAAATCTTGTTAAATTTGTATCACCAAGAGTACACCACTCGGAATCAACTTCAAATACTAAATCGGCTAAACTAATTGGACTCACAGGATTATTTTTTGATTTTTGTCGACGTAATCTTCGTTTTACAATTTCTTCCGGCGGTATTCGTGATTGAACTTCTCGGGATAAATTTGCAACTTCTCTGGCAAATACTTCAGCTGGTTTTATTTCATTCGTTCTAATGGTTTTTAGCATAATATCTAAACATTTCGTGACATCTACATCATTCTGATTACTTTTACATATCATCAAATGTTGTTTTGTTATACATGGGTTGCTGTAATCTAATGTGGTTTGACAAATAGCCGGACATTTTAAGCTATTTGACTTTACATATCGCCATGATATTATTTCTTTTCCTTTATATTTTATAACGTACATTTAGCCATTTAAACATGTCTTTAATCCCCCTTTATTTGAATTAATTAATTCCATAATACAAAATAAAGTATGTAGTATAAAGTATAAAGTATAAAGTATTAAAACACACTAAATATTATAAAAGCCACACTGACGCATTGCACAAAATAATCCTACAATAGTCACCGGTAAACTGCAATAATAACTATCAATACTTCGCTTCTACAATGATGACAGCAGATAATTGTAGATAAAATTGTCGTCTTGGTCAAATTTATTATGTCCATTACGATATAGATTGCAGATATGATATACGTAATTGCAATGTAACACCGATAACTAAAGCCTCGTTATTATAATAACAACATATAAACAACGTAAAATATTATTTTTACTATTATTATCTTATTAATATATTACAAAGTATTATCAATGTTAAATGTGATCTAAAAATGAACAATGTATCTAAAGAAACAAAGGGGGAAAAATTTTTTTATTTGGATATTTTGTCCCATATATTGATTATTTTATCCCTGGATATTTTATCCATTGGATATTTTAACCTTGGATATTTTGACTTGGATATTTCAGTACAAGATATTTTTCCTTGGATATTTTGTCCCAATACCCTGCAGGACTGCTACAATTTTGACTTTTTTATATTTCAACTTTCAATTTCAATTTCAATTTTCTATTGCGTTTCACCTATCTGCATCCCTTACAAACCATGTCCACCACACCTTTCATAGCAATAATTGTGTAATGAAAATTTTTGTCGTCGGAATTCTAGTGGCGGAAGTTGTATAACATTTATCCATTTAGAATTGATTGCCCGTCTCCCACACGCCTGTACCGCACTCGTCAGCCACTCTTTTAGATTTTTACGATTATATTATTATACCGTTCGAGTGTCGAACACTCCCAGACTTGTATAATGCGTGTAGACGATTTTCTCAATCGTTATTATATACCGGTACTGCGGCTATATTATTATTATGACGAGTGCTTACGCGGGTAAATACATAAAATATAATATATTATACTACTCTTTTCGTTTTTTTTTTTTTTTTCATATTTTATTTACCGGAAAAACAATAAAATGTCAGTGAGAAAATACTAAAAATATTTTTTATCGCGGACGACTTTCAAACCGTAAATGGAAAAAGTCACCGTAGTTGCAGCTCGCCAATGTCCGCGAACGACGGCACTATGAATAAAACATTCGACCGAAACAACTGCAGAAACAAAAATATCGCATTAAATATTATTACTACTCGTATACCGACTGTACTGCTACTACCTACTACTGTTGATTTCATAATATGATGATGATGATGATAATATTATTTATTATAAATGGTACGTATTATCGGGATCCATTATTGTACTTCTACTTTGTACACACCAGGCATGGCCCAACGGTCAATCACAAGCTATTAGTCAACCGCACGCGTATGCTACTTAAAAGTCGATTTTCGATGCATTATTATAATATAGAGTTTGTATAATTCACTTTTACAGTATTTATACGTTATTTATCGGTCAACGCTGATTCAAGCTGGCTAATGATTGTTACAAAGTTTTCTCAAGTCGGTCATCTTAAGAAAAAAATTTCGTCCGTCGATCTCTACAGGAAAATAAGTTTGAGCATTCCTGATGTACATCATATGGTCGTGTAAACATGCTTATTCGAGATTCATATTTCCAGGTTTTCAACTAGTAGTTTAAGCTCGGGTTATCGGACATCCACAACAATCGTTTAATTTTTAGACAATCCATAATAATGTATAGTAGTAGCAGTTATTTTTGTCCAGTATTTTTGATCCATGCGTGGTCGAGTGGGCGAAAAGTTTAATCCGTCCCGCCGTTCGAAGTATTTTTACCCGGAGAATATTTTCAGAAGATGCAGGACATTCAGATGACCCACGAAATTACTTCAACATACATGTGAATAAACATAACCTACGCATCTTAAATGCCACAAATACTTTTGCACGATAATCCTCTGCTCGAAGAGTTCATACACTCTCAAATACAATTTAACCATAGAAAAAATACAGGCATAATATTAATGTTTAAAACAAATTTTCTTTTCGACGTATATACTTTTTTTTTATTTCGAAGTAACATAATATATTATATCGTTAATACAGTTTTCATTTAATTTTAAAAGCGGTGGCGCCACAGAGGATGTTATCAATCTTTAAAAAATATCAGACTACGGACTTCCTTTTTGTTTATTGTTTTATTTTTATTTTTTTTCTCTTTTTTCTTACAAACTAAATTGCTGTGAATCACAAATTATTTGCCGATGCGCCTTTCACACTTATACTAAGTAATTTTTATTTTATTCATTTTCTCAAAAAACTTTAAAACAATACATAAATAAAAAAACGTCATGTTTGTTTTATAAAATTAAAAGAGTTAGTGTTTACTATACTTTAATAGCGGTGACTTAAAACATTTTTATAGGATAACTTTTTATTTAATTTCAAAATGTATTTAACTTAAATACGACATATAATTTCAACAGCGTTTATGGTAAATTAAACATTAATCAACCCTTTTAATATTTAATTACCTCTTTTTGTAGAACGCACGCACATATAATAACAACCCTCAGGTACGTCGTTAATATGAAAACCAGACCACAATAACGATCTAAGTATAATTTTTCATGTTCACAAATATTTACGAAATAATGGGTGGAATAGAAAAAGGTAAAATATATTTACAATTTGCTCTGCCTACGAACAGATAACTGTTCGACATCTAAGTCAATAAGGTTATATGGGCATATGGCCTTCAATAAATTACTTTATACATAAGTATATTTTATTTTTATAAACAAACTCAATGAAGTTTTCATAATCAAAGTTTTCACATCATATTATGTTGCGTTACAATCACAAAATATGACTGCAGCACATCAAGATCGTATACTTATTACTGTATAGTGATATTATGTACATCAGCTACACGTTATGTATATGATTTTTCTTTTTTTTTTATTAATTCCGACTGAAAGCGTGTTTTCTGCGTTCACAGCCGATGAAAAAATTGTTGAGAAACATATTGTTACAGGTACACTGCGTGCACTATTTAAACGTAGTTTTTGTTGTGACTAAATGGTGAATACGCAAACTATTTTTCAATACTATTGTTGAATAATTAAATCACGTGTGTATCGTGTGTTTGACGGAAATCTAAAAATGGATTAAAAATGAAACAACGCGGTCACAAATAAAGTACATAATAATACAAATACATGCCACGAATTAACACTGAAGAGCCGCGGTGCAAATTTGAATTCTCCAAAATAAAAATAATGCTCCGAGCACATACTAAAATTATTATTTTAATCGAGCAACATGATGATACCGAGGGAAGAACGTAGATAACTTTATATAATTTCGATATTAGTGGTCTTAAAAGAAAAAAAAATCACCCATACACTCGAGGTACACAATATTGGAGATAGGGTTTTACCTTAATTCGCATAAGTCACTCATCTCCCTACTACCCGTAAACGTGTGTGTGTGTGTGTAAGAAAATATAAGATACGTGTTTAAACGCATAATATATACATGGATATAACTGCGTGATGTGCAAACCGACACGAATAAATCGTACGAAACCGCCGACCCGCACGTTCATATAATATATGCATTTATCCACCACAACGGACCTGCAAAGGCTACCGGACGATCGTTGCGCTCGTATTGTTATTAATTGCAGCGCGCGTGTAAGCGTATTCGTCTAACCGCTGGGCTAACCGGAGGTGGTCTCCGGAAGTTTACGGGGTGCACACGTGTAATATAAACACCAACATCGCACCCGTCTATACTGTCTACTGCTATCCCGCTGTATAATACATCTTGATCCACTGCGCAGCTCTACCCTACCGCTACCACAGTCGAGGTTCATTAGAAAGTATTCGAGTAATCGGCTCTCGTCATCCCTCACACCACGAATCAACGGGTGCGCGCGCGCGCGCGTGTGTGTGTGTGTATTGACTTTTTCTTTTTTTCTTTTATTTTTTTTGCCCCCATCAGTAAAATCCGTACGACTTCCGTCCCTTTGCCCCGTGCAATTTCTCCCCTGAAGAGACCGTCCACTTTGTGACAATTGTCGCCACATGTGTGCTTGCCCGTGTTCACGTCAAGTCCTGAATGCAGCGGTATGGGCGAAAGTTTGGCCTTCATCATAAAAATACAACCCCTCGACACATCGACGACGACGACGACGGCGACGACGACAACGACGACGACGATCCAGTCCCCTCTAAACGTCCCTTTATATATTACACACGACGTAAACGTCCATTGCAAGAATTGTTTCGCCGTCGTAACTATATATACGCGCACTATTTCCCCGGAAACGATTCACCCGATAATTGCTTTTCTTATTATGATCGTTACTCCTTTTTTTCTTCCACTTTCTTTCTCGACACACACATAACCGTATCTGTCCGACCGCGGCACATCGATTTAAGATGGCGGCGTCTGGCCGCCGCCGTTGTCGCAGTTACGTCGTCGATGTGTGTACATAATACGATATACGTGTTCTTATATGTGTGTTATAAATACATATACATGTCTATACACGCATTTTCTTATTGTGTCAAGTTCTGCGGTCGATGCAACACAACGTATAGGACGTGGAACTCTTTTTCTACAATTATTATCGTTCTATATACCTAATCATATATATATTGCAATACAGCGATGATATTATCGAATACTTACTATAATAATATTATATCGTAAATCTTCATTGTTTCTTAGCAAAATTTCAAACGGACGTGCGTATACATATAGAGTTTTCTGCAACAGCAATAACATCGTAACCCGTCATAGATGCGTATACGATACATAGTTATTTTATTTTTTCGAAATCCGGAAAAAAACAATAATAATAGTTTTAGTTGAACGGGCACGATCCAATTTATTTATTGTGTGTGTACATGTTGCGCACCATAATAATATGCGGGTACAGTATCAAATTGTTTTAAGCTTCATAAATAAGTTGTATTAACAATAAACGTTCATCAAAATATTACAAAACGTACGGCGTATATCATTTGACTTATGACGTTATCGAATTTTTATATCTACTTGAAATGTAAGCTATTATGGCGTCAGTATAAAAATATTAACAATAGTTTCGAAGGAAAAACGTATGGTATAAATCAGATAATATTTCTGCGTCCGCACTGCCGGCCACGTTACCATATCATATTAAATATATATATATATATATATATATATATATATAAATTGTTTAATACTACGTACAGTTTATACCTATCAAAACTCTTGTACCCTTTTCATCGCGAATCGGAATATTTCACCAGAAAATATTTAAATTCAAAACGTGTATTCACGTGAAAGTTAAAACGATGTTATAAGTCATGTGTATAGCACATGTTTTACCGTGTATACGATGTATACCTACGTATATATTATAATATAACAATAATCTATTTTTTTCCCCCCGTAAAAAACTGTATAAACGGCATTATACCGTTTTGAAAGTATCCAAAGGAGAAAACATAGATTGGCTTATAAATAAATAAATTGACCAAGTCCCATATAAAAACCAATAATTTTTCGTTCGATTTCGTCATGTTGAATTACTTATATTGTCGTTGAATATTGCTCAACAGCGGTCGACAAGGGTGCTACAAATATACATTATTACATATAGTATAATATATCGTATAAATTGTTACTTGTGAGATACGAGTGAATTCATCTGATATTCTTATAAGAATATAGTATTATGTTATTATATTTAGTGATGAATCTATTGCCATCTATTTCATAAATATTATGATTTTCGTTTAATGTGTTTAGCTTGTTTTTTTCCAAATACAAAAAATTATAAACCATGTAAACGCTCAGGAGATGATTTTTAAATGAGACTGTAAAACAGATTTGCAATTATACCTGTAAATTAGTACAATCTCGATACTCCGTCAGTCAAAAAAGTTCGATCCATTTTTTAATCTACAAGTTGTACGATCATGTATTATACGGTTTAATATCTTTTTAAAAAATACTATTTTCGTGAATACTGACGTTCGAGGCTAAAACAATATGTATATATATACATCCCAACGACGAAATGCCACATTGATTCGGCGGGATAAGTGATGGTCACGAAAGACTTGATTTGTCGGCATACCACGCACACGTGTTCGCTGTATATGTTTTTGGAGAAAGTCGTTACACGCGCTAGGAGCTTTTATGCGGTGACGGCGGTACGACGGAGTACACCCCAGTGCGCGGAGTTATTTGCACTTCCGATTCCTGCAGGACCGGAGCGGTTTTATTGTTCGGCGCGGGCCAGTCGACCAGGGTTTACAACGCACGACCCCAACCCGAGACACACGCACCACCGACGGCCTACCACCGCCACCATCATTAGCCGGGCGGCGGTTTTATGCGCGCGATATTATTGTGTATATGAGTCAGAGAAAACTGCATTGTGCTCGAGAAACTTTAAGTCGTCTTTTACGACGATTCGCCCTTTTTTTCTTTTTCCATATAATACACATTATTATTCATATACGCATCCGTCATTAGCGAGTCCTTTTTGTTTCCTCTCCGCTATACCGCAGTACCGCAATATGCATCGCCCCGCATACGCCTAACAATTTTCCTTCCCACTCGCACAACTCTTTGATTCATTTTCTCCTCGACGTCCGCGATTTTGAGTCAAACTGCAACTATATCGTCGGGTTTACTGCTACTGCTGCTGCTGCTGCATCACTCAAAACAACGTATACCTTTAATGTAAAATTAAACATAAAGAAAGAAAGACGAAGAAAAAGATAGAGAGAGAGAGAGAGAGAGAGAGAGAGAGAACGAGTGAGGGAATGGTAATACGCACATATTATTCGACAACGGGGAAAAAAGTTTAATGGATTATTCGCGGAAAACGTTATTTGCGTCGAAATCCGTGTATACACGTCATCGTCAAGTATGGTATGGGCAGGAGGGAATTGAGGTAGAGTGCGAACGGGATAAAATAAAGAAAATAATTTTTTTTCTCTCTCATGTAACGCGCACGAGAAGCGTGTCACGGAAAAGGACATCATTGTCGACGAGGAAAAAGGACATCATTGTTGCTGTCGTCGTCGTCGCCGGGCGAAGGGTAATAGTACAGCGTACGTCGCGACTAGGACAATGTAGCGGAAACCCATTCTCTACTCTGCGAGTTTTTCCGTTCGCTAACCTGTACATAATACAAACAAGCATACGTACACACGTGCTTCCATTTATACTTAGATATATATTTATATTGTTCGCGTCCAAATGAGTTTTTCTGAAAGGCGTATATTTCGCCGTGCAGCGCAATTTTTCTCGTTCCGAATCCGTCGGCGAGGATGGCCTCCGCTCCCCCTCTTATACTCTTCACATCACTGACAACCCGGTTATACACATCTGTATTTGCCTACACACGTCCGTATAGGTATATCCCGTCTGTCAATTCGCCGAGCGCGTCTTTATTCATTTATCAAACTGCGACCTGCGCTTATACTACGTATTATACGGTATTCTTGTACGTAAACAAAAAAAAGAAAAAAAGAACGGATTGCGTACACGTTGCGAGTTTGACGAATCCGGATACGCGGACGTGTTTTTCTTCACCGGATTTGAATTATCTAGTTACGAGGAAAATAATATTATATAGTCTATCCGCCTTCACCGTTATTCCTTATTATTTCATTTCCCGTACGTTACATTATAATATGATTCCGTTTCCGACTCAAATATCCGCGTAACACGTGATATTATACAGAATATGATTCGCACTGTACCAGAACTTAGACTATAGTTTTGATTTGTTTTTTTGTCACCAGGAATACTCGAATTCAAATTTGAATTTTGTTGAGTATAATATTATCATTACAGAACTTGATTTCGGACGAAAATCCAAAACGCACATGGAAATACGGCATGAACTAACTGCGGCTATCTCGACCGGAAACTTATGTTTTAAAACTATCATTTGATATCCCGACAGCATAAGGGGGAAATGTATGAAATATAATTTCCCCCTCATGACGTTATTTTTAACTATTGTTGCACCACTTTCGGTTTTAATTTTATCGAAAATCTTCGTTGCAACGTTGCAAGACACACACACTTTGAATTCAACTAGAACAGTATACTTGTAACTTTTACACAATGTTTTTTTCAAGTGTCAGCTTGGTATAAAACATTGTAAACAATTAAATATTTAAATACAATTAAAGTTACTTATTTTCCTCAAAGGACTGTTCTGTCAAGTTTTAAACTGTTTAGTTGTTAACTCGATGAAATATTTATGCACATTTTTTTTTACTTTACACGCATTTCCTTATATAAGACAACGGGTCTCAAAAGTTTTCTGCCGCAGCACCAAGGGTGAATCCAAGGGGGGGCACTGGAGGCAAGTGCTACTCCTATAACCAACAAAAGTAACTTATAGTTTTAAATACATTATATAAGTACTTACTTCAATATTATAATTAATGTCTGATGTGAAGATAAAATTGTACATACTACATTTATGTTAATTTAGTATGATGAAAATGAAAAAATTATCATTAGTACCATCAATATAAAATCTATGAGTGTTGAGTAGTTATTCCCGTTAGCCGCTTTATATTATATTATTTTATTATACCTACTTGTAATCGACCGATAATAAACTGCCTAATACTGGAAATTAAATAATTTATTAGATAATTTCTGAAACGCTCATAACATTAGTCCAACAGCTACATTTTAAATTCACCTCTCATTATTGTTGATTTTTATTGATTAATTAATTTTTGATGTCAAAGACTTATATTGGTTTATTGAATAATTTTCATAAGCGAAACCAAAAATAAAAGTTTAAGAGAGATAAAAAATAAAAAATTATTTGTGCTTTGGGGACAGGTAAGCAGTCTAATTGTGCCTATTATGGTAAGTACCCTACCCGTAAATATATGCTAAATTCAACCTCGCGCAGCACTATATGATTATATAACGAATTCAAATCTAAAATTAAAATATAACTATAATCGGATTGACTATGAATACAAACCATGCGTATAACGTGTTTCTAATTTATTAAATACCATTAGAAAGCATTATAAATTAAACCGATCTATTCGGGTACATAATCCTTAAAACAAGATTATGTACGGCGGAGTATATAATTAAACACTACACTAAAACTTAATTTGCATATGGAATTCACTTACATGGCATAAGTTAGCGATCCAGGTGTGGGCGCTGAAGAAGAAAATATACTTATGGGGGCCGTCCCTCCGTTTTCGTTCCCGGTTCGCCGGTGTGCAGGCATGAGCATTCACAATATATCTGTTAACGGTTTCGGAAGAACGACAAAAATAATTGAGAGACATGTTGTTTGGATCAAATAACGTAAATCATTCAGCGAGAATAAAACGAAAAACAAAAAAATAAAACACGATTGAATGTATCATACAAAACGTAATAATTACCTCGTCGCATGTAACATGGTTATTTTTTTTAAACATACTGTGTTATACTATATAATTTTTCCGAAACACGGTAAGTTACCGTCGGTAACATAATATAAATAAACCAATAATTGTTTATAAAACAATATTATTGCGTTCGTTTGTACGATATTGATCGGTACACTGATGGAATTATTGGTATTGAACTACTCGTATTTTTTTCTTTTTTTTCTTTTACTAACGCGATTACAAGCGAAAAATTCCATTATTGCATTACGCGTTTAACACACTATATACGCAACATGCAGCACTGACGTTGTGCAGCAGTATAGAGAATAGTATAACGAGATTTTCAATTGAACGTCCAACTGATATATAATATGAATACAATAGGCTTTTGAGACATGAGAGCTTAAGAGATGAATAAAAAAATATAAAACGTCTGACTATATGGCTTTCCGCAAATTTTGTCAGAAACGGATTTTTATTTTTTCTTCACTTACACTGAAACGTAAAAGAAAAAAATATTATGTACGACAATGCGATCCGACGTCAAAAAATCTTAAACGAATAGTTGAACCAGCAAAATATCTTTAGCAGTCAAACGGAAAATGTTTTCAACTCGATGCCGCGTATTTAGAAGTACTACATTATGCATATTATACGTCTATTATACAAGGAGATCGGAAATCATAATTCAAATTTCACATTTCCTAGCTCCGGTCGCTCAGAATTATTATATTATACGAATATTTGCTTATACGTGGAATATGCCTCAAACCAAACAGAATATAGTATATATATACTATTATATTATATAATATAATATTTAAATATCACTTTGATAATATCATTATATTTCAGATTTGATGTTCGAATTGTACCCTTGAATAATGTTGTAATACAAAGCAAATTGATTTTTCACGATCGCTTAATATATGTTATACACCTAAAAATATACACGATGCGCAATATACCTATACTCAACGATAAAATATACGATTTTTCCAGGGTTGCACACAAAGTTTTGCCTTCCTGGGGCTACAAAATTGACCCCTTCCCCCTAACCCATAAGAAATGATTTATGCATTGTACCATAGTATAATATACGTAGAAGCAGTTTTAAAATTTGCCGAACCTAAAAAATTGCCACTAGGGACAACAAAAGACTGTTTCCCCCCTCCAAATTCGACCTTGTATTTATTAAGCAAAATATGTAGACCATGCACGTGTACATCATTTAATAATTATTATTATATTATTTCATAAATATTTACGTATTAATTGAACACGCGATATCGTATTGCAATCGAATGGTCTGGATGATATTTTTTTCTGCATGATCTGTACCACGGTTTTGCCGGTTTTCGTGGAAATCACGCCAGCTCAATCATTGTTGTGCCGCACAATCGTCGTGATCAATCCTATATTATAGTTACAAGTATATACCTAAATACATCGGAACAAGCATTTCCAAATCGTATACAGAGAATTCTGCGCAAACGAACACACAATAGCGAAATCCCCGCATTGTCTGCACACGTATGCCATGCGCGTGTATTGTACGATTTTGCAACAATAAAAACGTGTGCAAAAGGGTATACGGAGCAAACTGATCCTTATTTTGTGCACGTTATGTGTACAATATGCAGTATATGCATTTCACGAGATTCGTTTCGTTAAATATGACTATTAATTAAAACAACGACTCCGCGTGACGTAATAACATATTATAATATATTGTACGTATATAATACATCATGTAATAATCGCTAAAACATACACCTTAAGTTTTATTTGGATATTTTTCGTCATTCCCGCGCGCGACAGAATAATTTACAGGAGGCAGCAGAGTTACGTACGTACATAACAATATCAACAATAACATCAGGACGCGATTATTCTGTGACTCGAATTTCAGACGGTTGCGTATCATCGTCATCGTTATCGTTGGTTTTCATCTAGTCAACAGCGTTTTCCCGAGCGTATAGTACACGCGCAGTTATCGCGATTTTCTTACTTCACTTGACTTTTAAAATAATATATTATGATAAACTGCAGCGGAGGCTACGCGGAACACATGAAATCGAAGACAATTATAATATGTTTTACGCATGCACGCGACGTCAAGTGTTGTATACGTGTTGTACTCTCATAAAATAGTAATAATTAAATGTATAAAATACTCGTCGAGAAGAACGCACGTATACGAAATATAAATAATATCTACGCCGAAACAACCGCAGTCACGGTCGCTCGAGAGATTAAAGATATCATATAGTAAGCATCAATGCATCATTTATATTATATACGTTTACCTCAATATTATAACGCACCAAAACGATCGTATCATATTATATTATATATACGCCTACACTGCAACATACGTCTCAGTATGATGTATTGCGGCACACGCGTCACTCGCTGCGTGTAAGTAATCAACTGTACTCTCGGATTACTTTAAACATTTATAACCTCTATACGAAATGTTAAAAAACTTGAAAAACAAGTTTTCCACTGATATAATTTTGTTTGTCCTACTTTTTCACGTGTCAGTCTTATTTGATCTCATGTCCCAGCAACAGCTATGTATTATAATAAACGTGCGCGCACGCACGCACGAACACGAGTGTTAATAATATGTCATATTGCATCATACGGAAATTCGTACTATACACTTTCGTTCGGACCGATGTTTTAGCGCTTGTAGAATGAGAAAAAAAAAGCAATTTTCCGTACTGTATACAACATTATTTTATTATATATTACTTACGTAAAAAATATTTATAGATTTCATTTTATTCGCACCATCAACTAAACCATAATATTTATTATACAAATTGTTTCAAAAGTGTAATCGAGTTTTGTCGATGGAAATTTTTATTGGTTTTCCAATTTCAAATATTAAATTATTAAAAGTGGATTATACATCCGCGGTGATCGACGAATAATCGATAAATAATGAGAGTTTGCCTATCACCATTTATTGTGTTTATATACACGCTACGTAATTATAAAACGATGTATTCCCTCCGTCTCGTTGGTCAACAGGAAGTATTACACAGATGATTACAAAAATATTTAACTGCGACAGCCGACGAGTTTATTTGAAGTGCATGATTTCTAACTCGAACACCAACGCGTTTTTTTCGTGACCCCAAGCGCCGCGAGGTGTTGAATATTCCTATTTGAATTTATGCACCTTTTAAATGTCAAGTCGGTGCTTATGACACATTTTTCTACGTGTTAACCTTTACCGGTACAGCTATAAACGCAGTAAATCGGCACTTGTGAAGAAAAAAAAACTCAGGTTTATGTGTAAGACTTTCTTTTATAGTCGCACTTGAAACGGCGTTTATAAATCACACGATATTCACACGGTTTCACTTTTAATTTGTCTTTTGATCGTTTTCATTTTTATACGTAATGCGTTCGTTGTGTAGGAGGAGATGTTGAAAGCTCATTTTCCTACCTTAGACCAGTGAATCTCACTTGTTATATAGGTATAGGTACTTGCGTAATATAAACTCAGTTTGTATTTATACAATGCTTTGATTATTTCCTGCAATAAGATCACTGAGACAGACGGTTGGTTTACTTGGAGAAACCTGTGAAATTTTCTTTGAAATAGCTTATTTTTTTTCTTCAGGTCTTTGTATAGTATCTTTAAGTAGGAGAAAAAATTAAAAATATTACTCTGCAGAAAAATTCGAATGAAATTTGGTATTTTTTTGAGCTTTTGTTTTTTAGAATTTTGTTTTTGAAGTTTAGATGTTTAGTGGTCTTATAACCATTATCAATGAACACGATAAAAATAAAATATGTTGTGTTAATAATAGGAAAATAAAAAAGATTTTGGAAGTATAACTAAAGAGTGTATACTATATTACACTTACGAGTATGTTTATGTGGTTCTAATTTCACCGGAAAACTGTTTTTCCTGAACAATTTGTACAAAAGCTGTTTCCGGTAAATTTAGATCACACGACGCATTTGGAACTGATGAAATCTCGCTGTTCATTCGTCAAAACTTCGCCATGTACTCGTGCAACCGCGTGATTGGATATACTCGTATTACTCGTGTTTATTATTGTTCCTAAACGTACGAAATCACGATGATGTGATACGGGTGTAAGCACTTCGGGTGTGTCCGTCGCGTATTTCGGTCACGGTACATAGGACTCGTTATGGTATTATATTATTATTATTATGTACCGCATGTATACCCGTTGTACATTAAATTAACGTAGTCGATCAGAGCAAAAACGCATAAATTTCGGTTTAACAAACAAAAAGTATATACAATGACGATGACGACGACGGTGGCGGGTACCGGTCATCTCAAGATACGATTCCCCTGGCCATCGTAAATACGTCAGTGTACATGTTTACGCGCTGCAATAATTTCACTCTTAAGTGTCATCTCCGTCAACGTCAGTCGTCGATTGCATTTTTTGTTTAATTTTTTTTTTTCTTGATTTTTTTCCTCGCGCCATGCGTGCACACTCGGCACGCTGTACAGTGTGCTCGTGTGCCCTTGTTGTCGACCGATTTCAATATATTTTCGCCTTACGAACCAAAGACGACGTCACGAAGATAAGGTGCGTGTGTAAAATTATTATCAAGTAGCGATGACTCCTATGCACGTCCAACGAAAACTACGTCAAAGACCTGCATTATCATACCTAGTACTACTACACGTATCTATGTAATATGTGACCCCGGTCGAACAATGTTGGAATAATGTGCATAATATTACGATTATCGTCCTCTCGGCGTGATTTACTTAAACGGTATGTGTTATTATTTCCCACATTAATCGTGCGATGATTTACAGAAGAGCAATAGTATTATGCCGTTAACTATAATATATTATAGCATACGAGAAACGGCCTGGTTCGCTGTTCCTGTCACGTATTTTTCTCGGTCCGTCTACCGAGCGCGCGTGTTTCAGATCGTTTTACGACATTTGGGAAAATAAAACGTGCCACAACATTACTATACTACGATAGGTATCGTAAAATAAACAAGAATATTGGCCGAAAATTCGTTGATTACCATACTACGTAAACGTACGCTTGGTTCTTTATTTCTACAATATTTAACGCGTTGTACAACAAAACTAATAAATACATAATATTATAATCGTAAGCCTCGAATCTTGCGAGTGCTGTAGCTATATGTTGCTCGTACTTCCGCAGGGACTACGCCTTTTCATTCCCAATTGCAATTCTTCAATTTATATAGTTCTATCTTATATCTATCTTATATTATAATAGTAGTACTTTTGATTATGACAAATAATATTTGAAATCAATATTGTAGTACATGGGCTTGCCACGGCGCACATATACAATACATGTCGGTAGCATTATTATGTGTAAATATTGGTTAAATATTATTAGTCAAATAAATGTGTGTACTGGGCAAATCGTTCACCAATACATCACAAACACGACTATATCATTATGCATAGTTATGGTTTATACATTATAGTGTCTTCGCGCGTACCGACTGCAGTACTGATAAACGCGTTCCGATATAGCTGGCGCCGCGCCACTCGGGAGATTCGTATCGAGTCAACAGGATAAATAAACCGACAGTAGGGTTTGACGCCATAATATACATATCATATACGGTCCATGCAATATTCGTTTTCCATGTGCAATACGACTGTATATTATTCGTTGTAAATGTGCCTTTTGCTGAGCGCTGTATTATACACTGTTCGTTCGACCGGAGAAAATAATGTTTGCAGGGTTACATTGTACATGATTTACCCGCGGTGTACCACGTAGTCTATGTATTATAGTATAATATCGTATTATTGCATACCATACCCGCTCGTGCGATCGTTGAATATAGAAGCGTGCAGTACGACGTTCTTATAAATTCGCCATGTAAAGCCCACGTCTTGTGTGTGATAGTGGTATTATTATTATTATTATTATTATTATTATTATTATTATTATTATTATTATTATTATTATTATTATTATTATTATTATTATTATTATTATTATTATTATTATTATTATTATTATTATTATTATTA
>JAIPRK010002600.1:0-16451 GCA_025469195.1 Chaitophorus viminalis | reverse complement strand
TGAAATTCATGTCATATTACACATATGTTTTGCTATTTTATCAATGCTCTATGTCAAGTGTTTTAGAATTTGAAAATCAGTGATTATGAATACTATATAGTTCTTCTAGGTTTTTACGCTTTTTACACATATTTGTCTTAAATGACATTTTGCATGTGCAACCATATAACGTTTAACCTTGGAATACCTGTATAATTGACTCTAAAAATATAAGTTGTCACGTAAAGCGATCCATATGGGCGTAATTTCAGAATGTATACTCGGAAAAATGCAATTTTTTAGAAGTTGGTTATTCAGAAATGAAAAAAAAGTTACGAGTACTGGTCAAGGTTTTTTGTATTCTTAATGCAATCGCTATTATACACATTTAGGTAAGTACTAAATTTCAACGCAGACACAAGGAAAACATTCTATGATTTTGCTTGTAAATAGAAATTAATAAAAAAAAAAATAAATAAAAAAAAATAATGTATATAACTATCTGAATTATTTTCCTGCAGCGTTCTTTTGAATTTTAATAAAAAGCGGCTACCATGCAAAAATAGGATAAATAGTAAAACTGTGTGAATTGCATAGCATATAAATATAATATATATTCGCGTATATTATAATATACGTTACTACATCACGTGTGGTTCTAATTCCACGTGAAGAGCTTAATTTTATGAAAAATTAAACACGGTGATCATATATTAATATCTGATGACGGATGATCATGAGTAAATTTTCATCCTTATCTCTAGCGGACACGCATTGTACCATTCAGTCGTCTATGAAGATAAAAAAAAAAAAGGAAAAATATATCTTAAACAAGATCACGGCTGCAGACCTTTATCGTTCCGCAGAATGTCTCGTTCGGAATCAGGTTGGCACATAATTTTTAGAACGTTGTGGGCGAGACGTGGTATCGAAACTGTACAGGGAGTGTCGGTATAGGGGTAGTACCCGGTAATAAACGTATATTTATTGCCGGATGTCGGAAACTTGTGAAGGAGAAATTTAAAAGGATTTTTTTTTTTTACCCGACGGGTTTTCCGCTGCGGACGTGAAGGGTATAGTAGGTAGAAGGCGTGGAAATTTTCGCCCGTAGAACGTGGTATAGAGGGATCGTGCGGGGGAAAACATACTTGTACCAAACAGTAGCGGCATCCGTACATACGCACGCCCACACTTACGTATACACGCACGCGTACGTATGTGCATCTCGGGTGAGAAGAGATTCTGTCCATAAATTATGCATTACAAAAGTGTTAACGTTTTTCGCGTCAACGGCGTCGTCGACGACGTCCAACTGTTGCGGAATCTGCCGGGTACATAATATAAATGGTAATACGGTGATTGATGACATATGACTGCATTGTTGTATATACTCTCCAACGCCACCGCTGTGGGGAAAGAGATATGGCGAGCAAAACGAAATTGGGCCAATAACTTTGCAAATGTAGATTTTTTTTTTTTTTACGTTTATTTTTTTTAATTCAAATCGTGTCCTAGACGCACACACATACACAAACACACACACAGACAATTGCTGTACACTTATGGCAGTGCGAAATACATTTTATTTCGCACAAGTTTGGGAAATTGATGGACCCACGCCTGAAAACGTCGTTCTGTGCTGTACGGTCTCTCAAATCGTGCGAAAGAGCGAAAGAGACACGACGACCGTCAAAATTCCTTATCGCGTAAACGGTACATTTGTCTTCTTCACGCCCACCATCAGACACGTCTCGCTTATTGGACAATGTAAGCTAATTAGTATAATCATGTAATGTCTTCTTAATATGCCGCGTAGGCAAATAAATAGAGGTACACCATGAAGCTATATCGTGTATAATACAATCCGAACCCAATGGGAATTAGAAAAATATTTACGCGATTCCCTAGTGCATTTCATATGGTTTTCATTCAGCACACTGTTCCCCATGAGAATTATTCAAATATTTTAATCACAGGCAGCCACGAAATTAAACATTAAAGTCTCGTGTCAAAACAATTCAACGGTCCCTTTCTCTTTTGATCTCGGTCGTAAAATGTTATCCTACCAGTATATTTGTATTATCTATGCATGCGCCAACCATATTGTAACACGGATATTCTATACAAAAATGCATATGTTTTTTGTTTATTTTTTTGTAACGATTTGATGACAGTACAATTTTTAATTAAAACTGACACAAGTCTAAAGACCTACGTACGCGTACATTTTCGTGATTGAGGATTGTTTTCGCGCTTAAATTATTATTATTAGTTTTTTTTTTCTTATAAAAAATGAACAATTAAAAATAACAATAGGCACCATGGTTTGAGCCTATATAAAATATACATTACGAGTATCATAGTATTATTATTACTTGAATGCATTAAGGTCAACATTTTATGGAATTAATATTAACTTAAACACATCTTTAAAATATAGAATTACAAAATATAATATTCGTATTCGAACTATAATTATTGAATTATTACCAGATTAAATATCAGCAATTATTTAAAATACTACGTAAATCCTCAGTTCACTTTTTTTTTTTTGGTGTGCGAATATAAAATAGTATTAAACCAGTAGGTTCATAATCGAATATAAAATCTGAAGACAGTAGATATTTTATGTTCCGAGCTAAGTAAATGACTTTTCATTGATAAGTTTATGGGTATAATGGCTATAGCGGGTAACAACAATGCTCTAAGTATTTATCATAGCCTTTTTATTGATTAAAAAATGGGCACAGGTGGTACGTTAATGAAGTGAAATGCTGTTTAAATTGCTTTCAAGTTATCAATATACCTATGTATTTGTGATAAATAGTCACTATTTTCAACATAAGTATTTTATTTTGTGCGTGAAAATTATAAAGGACCCACTGCTTATTATCGTATTGTAGGAATGGGAGGAGAGAGTAGAGAAATAATTTGATTTGAAGGCCATAAAGCGCATAAACTCAATTAAAAGGTCTAAAATATTTAATTTTTATTTATGCAATAAAATAAAAATGTACGCATTTAATAATATAATATGAGTGCACATATATGGATGCGTGTAACATATTATCGTATTTATTTTCATAGATGTTTGAAATACATATAATAAACGATTCAGTTTTACGACGTTGTGCTGAATTTGAAAGTACCTAGTTAGAGTTATAGTTAGAGTTGATTCCTTGCTCCGTCTTATATCCCATCTCCCATAAGTTTCATAATAGTTTTGCATTAATTTATTGCATAAAATAACGGACCAATATTATCATAGTAAATATTGAGTATTAGAGGTAAAGAAAAATCGTAAATAAAAAATAAGTGAATAGGAAAATATTCAATCTATTAGAAAAGCGAGAAGTTAGAGGCTTGAAAAAATGTTTAAGGGAGAAAATATAGAATATTCGCATAACGCGTCATTCGAATAAATGTTCAGTTTCCTTTGCGAAGATAAAAGGGGGAGAGAAGGATTTATAAAATGTAAAAACGAGAGTAAGATTGTTATGTAGGTACGATGAAAATAATTATGATTTATGACTAGTAAAATATAAAACAATAGATTTGTAAAAATATCAAATCCCAAGAGGGAGCGGGGCGTTCTGCCGCCTACCCACCATTTAACTGCCAACACTAAAATAATTGTGAATTATTGTGATATTTGTTTACAAATGTTGATGTATAAACTTAGAAATAATGTTTTGGATATGAAAGTATCCCGAAAATCGTATTAATTATAGTAATTAAGTTTTTAGATAAAATAATAATTTGTTAAAAATGTACATTATTTAACAAGAAATAAAAAATGATCGATTTCAAATGGTATTCAAAATGTATTACAGTAATTATATTTATCAATTGTTATAAATATATTCTCATAAAATATAATTAATGTGATTTATTCTAGTTTTGTATTTTGTGTATGTATAATTTTTTTATTAATAGTGCTTGAACATTTTTGAATAAATATAATATATTACATTAAAAGTGTGGTGAATTAAAATTATGTGGACGTATAATCTAATGTTTAGATTCTAAACTATTTACAAGACATTTTCTACAGTTATGTTTTAATATAAAAACCAGAAATATTTCAGTATGGTAGGTAAACACTCACAAAAGAAAATAAACAAATATTCTTCAAAAAGTTTAAATGTTGCAATGTTGTAAATGGGTGCAAAAAACATGGAAAACCTATAAAAAAAATATAATTACATTTTCTAAGATTTCTGAAAAATGTAAACGCAATAACTTTAGGTTACACATTAAAACCAATATTGTTAGTTTGACCTACATAATATTATTAATATAGTAAAAATAATTTGAAATAATCAATTACATAAACTAAACATATAGGTTATTTGAATTATTTTTAGATTTTAGTATTTTCTAATTTCTCAGGATGAAAAAATTTAAAGTGGCTTCACTTTTTAACGTAACAAATTTTCAATAATAAAATTAATTATAACATAAAGTATTCAGTTTAAAATGATTTATTTAAAAGAACTTTTTATGTTATGAAACACAGTTGACTGTTCCCATGTGTTTTATTTAGTTTTTTCTCGATTTTAATTATAATTATAATTCATAATGACGTAAAAACGTAAGGATCAACTTATATAAAATGGTAAGAAAAATACATATATAATTTTTAACTGTTCCCTCCTCGCTACTAGTATACAAACAATATTATAATGTATCAATATAAGTATTAAGTAGTTATATGTGCTGTATAATACATGAGTAAATGCTCAAACTAATATGTATATTATTTATTATTTTTGAAATTTATGTTACCCGAAATTAATGAAATTTGTTATTTATGAGCTCTATGAAAGAAACACGAATATATTGGTTATAGTAATAATTATATTATACAAGAAACAAGCTCTTTAATAGAGGTAGGAAAACATAGTACTACAGCAAAAATTAGAAAAGAGGTAAGACAAGGTTGTTCCTCATTGCTTTATCTGTTCAATTTCTTTGTAAAATAAATCATAGACAAGTTTAAGAGAACTTCTAAAGAAATAATGATGAATGGATACGCTGTATACAATTTGCAGATGATATTTTAGTGTATGAATTGGAAAAAATTGCAAAATTCTCTAACCATTCTTACTAAAATATTGCAGGAATATCAAATAAAAATAAATGGGGAAAATAGAATTCTGCTAAATACTATAAAAGAAAGAAGTAGAAAAATGTTTAGTCACCTACTGAGGTATAATTCGTTTATGACAAACATAAATTTGATGGATTAATAGATTGGCACAAAGGTTACATACACACAAAGAGACATACCGAGATACACATATATAGAAGAAATAAGGCAAGCTATTACTGTATAGTTGATACGTAGACATAAAAAGACTGGTTTATAATAGAGAAGGATGGATAATCATATTTGCAACGACAAGGCAAAGCCTTTATAGAGAAGAAGAAGAAGTTATATTAAAATTTAATTTATAAATCGACTCGAATAGTCTTTTAAATTTTATATTTATATTAGAACATTTAAATTTACAAAGAATATATTATAATTTATACGGTGATTATATAAAGTAAAACCTTATTTTTTTTAATAATGTATCATTATTTAGATGTAACAATATTCGAAAATAATGCTTATAATAATATAGTGTTCAGATGCCGAGATTAAGACGTTCATCTACTTGCTTGACTTTCGAGATAAGATAATGTTTTGAATAGGGAATATGAATTTAATAAAAAAAAATGATATAGGTAGCTTATAAAATGTTTCAGACAATCATCCTGTATATTTTGTATGTATTTGATTACTAATTACCTAAACAAACTAACAACAGAACCAACAGGTTAATTTTTAACTTTTAAAAGTATATAGTAAGATACAACATAATATATTGTGTCTTACTATATATGTACTATAATATGTATTATAAATCTTCGAACGCGTCTAATATGTAACAATATTATAAGTATAGGTACGAAGAGTGTAAAAATAGATCTAACTTAATCAAAAGTACATTGATTTTAATAAAAAGTGAATAACTTTGGAAGTCTCGAAACAAGGAATGCCGATTTTTATGAGAAGTTTTGGATCGGTTCATTGAAGTATCCAGATGATTTCAAAGCCGATACGTATACGTATAGACATCCAAAACGTGTCATTGATTGATCGAGTGACTAACCTGACTTACCATATATATAGTTTACTTTACCTTTCCGCTGATTTTCTGCTGGAATTTAACCGAAATGATTGAACGATGAGTATTAATGACTATTAAAAAAATAAAAATAAATATCAATAGGTATATGCAAAATAAATGTCTTACATTTTTATGCATAATTTTTTATTTTAAATAATGGACACTCGTGATTGTATATTAGCGATACACTGTAATTTTTACAACGAACGAGTTGTATCAAATGCCTTCACCAAAATGCACTTCTTATGTTTAAAAACATAAATATTTACTTTATTGATTTTTAATGAATACTGCTTCCCAATTATTTCCTTCATGCACTATTGGGCATTACCTTAATAAAAATATTTAATCTATTTAATCATTGAATTTAAATTTATTTATTATTATTAATTTTTTTTCTATTTAATATAACTATTTATTATTTATTATTTATCAACGCATGACTGAATTTATAGGAGTTCCCAAAATTATATCTCTAATTATAAGATGTTATTTTTATATTTTATGATAAAAATTATTGATTTTTAATACTAATGATATTTTATGATAATTAATAAGAATTTCCTTCCAATTTTTTTCTATAACGTAATTCCAACACATTTGAGGTTTTTTTTTTTTTTTTGAAAATAAATTAAATAAAATTCAAATAAAAATTGAATACAGTTCATAAAAGTGCTGTTTTGAACATTACAAGACAATTGTAGGTTCAAAATATAATTAAAAGCGATTAAATTTTAATTGATTCTGATTAAAAGCATGAAAAATGCAATTAAATATCTCTTATGTTCATAACATTATTTGCCATGTTACCGTTATAATATATTGTTAATATATAGATTATAGATTATGAGAAAAACAATTTTAATCGTTAATATTTGATTCCGTTTCGTTACCCAAGATGTAGTATAATAAAATTACGCAATATTATTAGATTAAAAGATGGATAATTTTGTAAGTTTAAAAAACCAACATTTTTTTTTTTTAAATTTATGTTAGGCATGTCTTGTGCCTAACCATAAACAAGTGGTGGGTTCCCATTTTGAAGGCACTTTAAATATTTGAAGTTTTCTGCATAAAATTATATTATAGTAACCCAGCAATAGCGTGCATATCGTATAAGAACCATGAAGTCTAAGCCATTATTTATAAATTGACCCATTGCAGATGCAATAAAATAATCAAACCAATGATAACTGGAAATCGTAAAACGAAAAAAAAAATTCAAAGTTCTTTTTCGTGGTTCTTCCGTCCGGATATAATATAAGTTTGAAATGTTAACGTTTACAAAAAAAAAAAAAATATATAATAATGATAAAAATTTTAACGATATTCTGTATATATGTACCTTGACAATGGATGTTTGGTAATGGTGGTAATTGAGTTATTAATGTGCATGTTTAACAATAATTTTTAAATAAAAATCCTGACCTTGATTATTAAAAATATATTTGTCGGGCCAATTAAAATATGTATATTAGACTCTTTGTGGAATAAGAGAAAAACATACTACATATATCTAAATACTTGACATACTCCTACCACAAGTATTGTACACATGGAGTAGATATCAACACTATATAATATATATATATATATATTAAATTATGTTTGGTATATGTACATATATATGTATACGTTTGACATGTAAATAAATAAATAAAAAAATAAAACAAATAATAATTAATTATATTAAATTTTATGACGTATCAAGAAAAACAAGACGAAAAATGTCAACATGAACATTATATTTTATAATTATTACTATGCTACTGAATATTTAATATCGTATCAATAATTACCTACAATGTTTCATATGGTTTGCCCAAAACGTCGAGTTAATATCTAGCCACTTTGAAATTTGAGTAGTGAGCATGAGGGATTTTCCTTTATTCTCGTGGGGGCTTATTCAAAAAAATTCACGAAAAGTATCCGTAAACGAACGATTCATACGAATGATTTCCACGTACGAACGAAATATAGTATTCATAAAACCGAATCCGCTTTTCTTACAATATCCGTATGGGAATAATATTCACACGATAAATAACGGAACAATTGCAAATTATTGGCTTTCCCATGAAAATGTGACGTAAAACAATATTTAAAATATATATAATAACAATTTCATTGTACATTGTACAATTTTCATTCTCACAAAATAAAATCTGTTTGAACTTTTTAGATTCTGAACGATACAACAATGGTTTTTGTTTATTTGTCAGTCATCACGTTTTCGAGCAGTAATAATACTCTGATTTACTCGTTCAGTAACATTTTTCAGAAAAAAGAGAATCAAGTTGGTATTTTGGAGTGAGGGAAGGAGGTTAAGAATTTAAATATAATATAATATATTTTCTAGACTGATAAATCATTTCCGTTCAGAATCATTTTTGGTATATACAATGATACTATTGGTACCTATATCATTGCATTCAAATTAACACATCCGTCATAATGACTTATACTACTCGTATTACCGATATTCACCCCTACTGTACAGCAGAACTAGTTCCCATCCGTTTATTTTTATTTTTGTCATGTATACAAACTATTAGATTTTGAACGGAGTGATGGAATTTATTGATTTTACAATGATGTGTGTTTTTTTTTTTGGTTTGATGACAACTTTTTTTGCAGTAATAATGCTTTGATTTGCTTATACAGCAAATTTTCTGAAAGTAAAATGAATTTAAATGGTACTTGGGCAAGTCAACAATGGAACTTTTTTAATACTTTTTGCAAAAATTGAAAAAACCGTTAAAAAAATTACGAAAAAACGGGAAATTTTACGCAAAATCACGTTTTCACAAACTATATTTTTTTAAAATTCTCTAACTCAAAAACAAAAAACCGCAACAACTTGAAATTTTCACCAAATCTTTATATTATTGGTGTTCTCTATACATGGTTAAGTTTTCAAAGTATTTTGACATATTTTGACTTATTTATAGACAATTTAAATTTTCGATTTTTGTAAGTTTTTTTTTTTTAAATATCTATAAAATTTTTTTGGCTGTCCAAAAACTCTTGAAAATGAATTAAAAGATTAAATATAAGTAATACTAGTTGTAACTTAAAAATATCGGAGATGGTTTCACACAAATTTTTTTTATAAGTCCATAAAGTTCAAATTTATATAAAATATGTTAAAATCGCTATAATTTGCAAGTTATTTTTTAGTTGAAAATTCATAAAATTATTCTGTTTATACTTAAGATTCAAAATTGTAACACTAGGTTGTCTATAAGCTTACCTTCAAAAATATATAAAAAAAATTTAACCAAACTTAAGAGGAAAAATTTTATGACTGTTTGAAATTTAAATTTTTACGAAATTGCATTATTATTCAATTTAAATATAAAATACTATATTATTATATACACATTTTAGACAAATATATTAACTCCGTTCAGAATCGTTATTCGTATACAATGATATCTATTATAGCATTCAAATTTAACAAATCCATTGTAATAATGATCTATCCTATAAATGAGGTACACTCCACCCCCAACTGTACAGCAAAGCGAGGCCCACCCGTTCTTTTTTTATTTTCATTTGAAATGAAAATAACTATTATGTTGAGGGGAAAAAAATAAAAAGTAAATCAGTCACTAATAACCAAATGCCTTAGTAGACTTTCTGAGTCATCACCAAGATTTATTAAATGGGATAAATATACACATTATATATACACATAAGTGTATACACTTCAAAATTTACTCAGACTAATGCAAAGGAGTGTTATGTTCAATTTCAAGCCTCATAAATGACTAAAAAAGCCTGGCGTAGGCTATCAATAATATTGAATTAATGTTTCGTGATATCATTATTATTTTTTTTTTTTTTGAAAGAGGTAGAATTACAAAACAATATTTTGTATATTTTAACCGTTTAACCCGCAATAATATTCATATTTGAACATATCCTATTTAAATTTAATCGTATGTTATACTATTAATATATTCTAAACCTTATTCCAATTTTACATACTTTACCTTTACCAAATTATGGTCGGATTTGTTTTCATTTGAATTATACTTATAAAGACTTATGTGCATTTATAATTTATTTTAAGTGACAACAGCAATTTACTTATTTCAGTATATTACAGTATAAAATAATTAATTAAAATATTTTTCTACACAGGTATTTGACCTTGAATATAATTTTTTTACGTCAAAGCAATATTTAAGAATTTTAACATAATATACGTGCATCAAAAATATTATACTAATTATAATATAGATACTTCATACCCAATAAAAAATGGATAAGCCATACTCATTTATAAAAATTCTTGCTGAATAGGATAGAAAATATCATTATCTTATCAGTTATCATATAGCCTATTCATTATGTTATTATCTATGAATAAAACATTAATTATGAAACAATATAATAAAACGCATTAGGAAATGGTGAATTACTAAGCAACTACATTTCAATAATTGGATGCATAGGCGTGCACACGGGTTATAAGATCCATTTGCATACATTACTTGTGACTTCAAGTTTATTTTGGAAAATAATGCGTAGATGTTTGTGAACCCTTGCAAAATTAATAAACCTTTAGTAAAAATTCAGATTGGTAAATATATATTAATAGAAAACAAATAATTGGCATTTGGTAGATATAAAATAACTTATATTTATTTATTTATTTAATTTTTGTTATCAAAATACACATCCGAAGGCACTGAGTGCACAGTGGGGTAGCTACCCTCGTCAGCGCCCTAAGGCAAAATATATTTTTCGCCCTACCCTATATAAATTATTAGAATCGTCGACCTTTGTCATTAAAAATTCCTGTTACCAAATTTATTTCACATATCATGAACGCCCCCAAAGAATTTCACGCCCCAAGACAACTGCCTCTGTTTGCCCCTGTGGTAACTACGCCACTGTGAGTGCAATAATGGTAACATAAAAAATGAAATTTTAATGATAACAATTAAAAACTAAATACTAAATTTAAACATTATGACAATAATATAGTAATACATCGTAATAAGATAAAAAGGTTGGAATGGACCTCGTTTATAGGATCGGTTATTATAATGGATGTATTAAATATGAATACAATGTTAGGTGTCATTGTATACGAAAAACGATTCTGAAAGGAGATGATTTGTTAGTCCGGAATTCTTATTTTTATTTTATTTTTTTTGTTAACAGCACAGGGGCATATTGGCAGCATTTTTCCAGTCTTCACGCTTTTCTGCTTTTTGCTTTAATTCATAGTAAGTTTCACGCCCTAGATTAGAAGTTCCCAACCAGGGTGCCGCGAAATTATTTGAAACAAATGTTTTTTTTTTTTTTTAAAAAACCACTTCATGAAAAATATAGCTCTGTGAGTAATAAAGCAGACTATCCTCTATATCTACTTATACTACTTTTGTTTATCCTAAGGCATTTAGATAAATAAAACCAAAGTTACAAATATAAATTTAAAAACATAATATATTACTATTACGTATTGAGTATAGTGTATATGGCATAGGCCATAGGGTACCTCCGGATTTATAGAAAGTAATAAAGGGTCCCGTGAGTGAAAAATGATTTGAAACCTCTGCCTTAGATCCTTGACTAATTGGCTGATAGTCTAGAATTCTAGATTATATAATATATTATAAACTATATTGTGTTGATTGTTTATATACTATACTAAGTTGATATTTACTTTTCAAACGTTTATAAAAATAATTGTGCCCATGTATTTCAATAAATGTTGAATGACAGTAGTCACTAGTCAGTTGTGAAATCTTCTATTAAATTTTCAAGTATTTTGTTTTAGTAAAAGTTTTAATTTATTAATATTTTAACAATTATAAAAAAAAATTTAAAATCGAATATTTTAAATGCTTATAAATAGCTAATCCAACATTATTTATATACAAAATAAATAGTTGTAGAGAAATATGACCACCCAGTGAGTAGTACACGTAAAGGAATAGAAATATTTTTTAAATTATATCCATTTCGTCTTTCCTTCTGAGTCCTAAATGAGATATATGAGTTAAACCAGTTTAAAATGTTTCCATGAATTCTCATCAACTCCAACTTGCAAACCTAACCTAATGGTTAATTAGATCAGCAACGAATTCAAACGTATCTAGCCATCCAATACAGAAGCAATACTGTCGTTATTGTTATATACGTTTACATTTTTTACTAACTATTGATTTACTTGTAAAAGTGTTAAACAAATATGTATAATACTGTTTAGGTATATTCTAAAGTATTTAACAAACCCATCATCGTCTTGAACACTAAAACATTGTGTTAATCTGTCTAATTAACGACTTGGCACTTTACAATATATATTACGTATATATTATTATTTTATCATATAAGAATCACGCATCAGTGCGTATGGGCTGCGTAAATACGTAAGTACAGACTGCGCATAATATTGTCATCGTCGTCGCCATCGCCGCCGGAGTTAGTGGACGTAATACATCATAATAGTATATTACAAACTAGGGCCGACGGGGAGATCTGAATCTTTTTCTAAAAGCGCATTCGCGTTTAAATAGATCGGCAGGAAAGAGTGACATTTGTCTTAGCTCACATTCTTCCGATACGAGTTGTGAGTCAGGTCGGTCAATACGCGTCATCATATTTATTCTATTAGGACCATAAGACCTAAATATCAAATAATACTATTATTATTATTAAATATTATTATGAGAATAGAATAAATTGTATTCTCCCTCTGATGGATAAGACATAATATAATCAAAGCAATAAAATATTCTAGCCATATAGTCGATAGACTGAAAATTTGATACTTTACATCAGTGGTGGCCACATTTTTTTTTACTAGGGGCAATAAAAAAAAAAATCGTCGGCCTTGTTAATATTTTGTGAGCGTCGTCCAACCAACTCGTTTGGTTTAAATATCCAGTTCATTGTCAGCACAAAAATATCGTCATGCAATTATTCTAACCTATTATATTCGGTAATAGGCTGTTGGTTTTAATGTTGGCCAAAGTATTAATTTAAATCAATTTTTGACCCATTTATATCGATTTTTTTTTTCTTAAATTGCGCTCACATATTATATGAAAATAGTGAGATATTTGATGAAATCGAGTTGATTACCCGTTTCTTATCACAATAATATTCTTATATTGGCAGTCAAAGAATAAATAAACTCGCGCTTTTATGAAAATGAAAAGGTCGTAATAAACGAAAATTGAATTAAATTGAACAGTCATTCTTTGTGTCTGAATAATGAGAAGTCCTAAACTAATATAAAAAAAATCAATTTAGGTGGATGTTTGAAGAAAAAGAAACAATAAAAAATAAATCACAAAATCTGAAAAAGCTAAAAAGTATAAAATAAATAAAATTAAAATTAATTCGCATATGAATCTTATATATGTATATTTTATATTTTGTTGTATTGAATAGTAAATGTTTTTGATTAGGTACTTGATTAACAAAAAATAAATTGACCTATTGTTTGACTGTGTCTACTAAAATAAATGTAATCGAAAAGTAGATATAATTAAGCAGTAGAAAACAAATATTGTATTCAAAGTAAATAAAAATCAATATCAGGATCAATAAAAATAATTAAGTATAATAATTATTACGTTAGACTAGAAATATATGTCTTGGAAATATAAAATACTAATATTAGGTATGTCAATAATTTGTTGGACAATGCTTTTTTCGTGTTAGAAAATATAGAATACTTAGAAAAATGATATCTAATATTGTCAGAACACAAAACACACGCGGACACTTAAATGGCTAAATAGAATTATTAAACTTTTTTGTCTTTTATGTCTTATGTAAGATACATATTCACTGGTAAATCGTAAATGATGTCAAATATATGAACATCAAATTCATATATTACTATGGTCATATAGTTGAACTCCCTCTGCTTATTCTCAACAGTTAACACACATCAAGTAGCACATTATGATGGACCGATGACATAATGTATGTTGTATGTATTACACTATTACACGTTTGAACATCATATACTTGGTAGTATCCCTGTTATGAATAATAAGTACTGCCCTACCATGAAACATTCCCTAACTATTCATTATTTCTGTTTTGAAAATAACAAAAATTATAATGTTGGTGCTCACGGTTCGTGTTTATTACAAAGCGAAAACATCTTTATCAAAATCTCTCCTATACCAAATCAATTTCAAGTTCTTTCTCACATCACTCATCATTCTTTTGGCTATCCCTTTCCACATTCCTCGCCATTTCAATAATTTCCTTGAAAATTCACTTCTTCATGCGAACAGCAAATAACGATCAATTGTAACTTTTTTTTGTTGCCATAATGTAATTTGGTATCTTGTAAGTATCGCTGTTAACTTGTTTCTATTTGTTTATACTTATTATTGGGCTTGCTCGTTTATATATTAAAAATAAAATAAAATAATAGTCTACGAAATTGAAAATAAACTTTATCGACTGTGTGTTCGGACAATTAAAATGAAAGTTAGCACAAACTAGTCATATTGATACTGTTTCCAATTACCTATACATATTATATTGTTATGAACAGCGTAATTGTTTTCAGATACTTGTAAGGAGTAATTTAATGAAAATGAGGAATATATACGTCGTCGATAAAACAACCGCAGCCGTTTGTTAAGCGTTTTTCAACATCTCACTATTTCCTAAATCCACCATTTGATTTTACGTCCAACTGCGCAGTTGTAACGTGCGCACGTCGTAATCGAGTGATTCGTCAAAGGGCTTTTTCCACAGTCTTATTTTCAGCGACGAATGTCTTAAGTTTGATACGTTTATCGCTTGAAAAATGCTTTCCCCGCGGGTACAATGATAATTATATTTTACTATAGGATTTTATCGTAATTGATGGTGTGCTCTTTTTTTATTAAGCTAAAATCTAATGTCATATTAATTGTACACACAAATTGTTATCGGATTTCTTTGTCGGATTCCATTTTCAATGTGTAAAAGAAAAAAAAAATTTATAATAACACAATGGATATACTTAATATATTGTATGATCTGATGTCACCACTCAGAAAGACGAAAGAATTTTTATTTTTATAAGAAAATCAAACATAATATTACTAAATAGATATTAATAAATAATTACAATGTACGATTGACCTATCTCGTTTAAGCTTAACTAGTGTTGGAGACGGGGAGTTCTTAGATACTAATTCAAATGAACGGAAAATTATAATAATATTATAATATTATGACGACAACCGTGGCGACAGAACTAAGTATAGTCGGGGGAGGGGGGGGAGGAGAGGCGATCTCGTCACGAGCGACGCGGTCGACAGCCGCCGCGGCAGGACGAAAAATTCGCCTGTCCTCGGCCGCTGACCGCGAGCCGCCAGCGACACCGCGGGGACGGCGCAAACACCCGAGGAGGGACGCGCACCTCGGCCCCGCGACAGGAATACGCGGAACACGCGGCCGCGGCGTGTATGCGATTTCCCGGGAATTTACGCGAATACTACGCCGCGGCGGACGGGCTGGGGGGGGGCGGGTCGTTGTAGCGCGGTCGGGGGGCGACGGTTGCGTGGGCGTAACGCATACGGCCGCGGCCGCCGTAACGTAGTGCACGCCGGCGCGTACGTGTGCTTCGCGCGTGCACTAGGTCAGCAGGTGGCTGCGGAAGCGTAGTAAGCGGCCGCGGCGTGCCGTCGTCGGGGTGCACATTTATATCGGCGGATGGCGGACGGCCGCGCGCACCTGAAAACGTTCCACTCGCTGGCCGCGGCAGCTGCACCATCTCTGGCCTCCCCCGCGCTCCACGTCGGCCCGTCGACCCGCAACGCAGCAGTCGGTCGTCGTCGTCCCCGTCCGTCACCCGGTCGCACGCGTAAATCGCGTATTCCGCCACTACCACCCGTCGCCTGTCCAACGGTTCACCGCCACCAGACAGCGACGTAGTGCGTCGTGTGTAGTGTATAATAATAATAATAATAATAATAATAATAATATATTATAGTAAGCAAATCGATCGGCCGCCGTCTCCTCTTCTCCCCACTCCCCCCACCCCTCTTCGATACGCCGCCGCCTTTACCCGCGCTCTTCTCCGTCCCGGAGCTCGAAGCCGCCGTTGCCGCGCCGTAGGCCTGTTTTCGATCGTTTTTACCTGGGCAGACTGGGTCACCCGGTCATCGCTGGCGGCGGCATCGACTACTACTACTACTACTACTACTACTACTACTACTACTACTACTACTACTACTACTACTACTACTACTACTACTACTACTACTACTACTACTACTACTACTACTACTACTACTACTACTACTACTA
>JAIPRK010002599.1:0-16474 GCA_025469195.1 Chaitophorus viminalis | reverse complement strand
TTTGTTAGGATCGGTGAAATGTGGGCTACGGAGGTGGCGTGGAGTTAAGCAGAAGAGTTAAGTAGATTTTGGGCGCTTAGTTTGAGGAGCTAGATCTTGGGTCAGGGGTGAGGTTTTGAGAACTGTGTGGGACCGTAAAGTGAAGCTGTGCTAGGGATGTGAAGGTATTTTTATGGACTATGAAAGTGGTTGTGGAGGGGGTTTCGGTGGAAATGGGTAAAAGGGATATCGTGAGAGGGCAGTAGAGAAGAGTGTAGAGGTTGTTTGTGGGGGAGGGTTAATGGTAATGAATCATGATTGGACAGGGGTATACTAGAGCAGGAGAAGGCTTGGGTAGGAAGCTGCTGCAGAAGTGGTAGGGTGTCGTGGTGGCCGCTGTAGAAGGCAGGGTGTTAGTTTAGGTTAGCAGGCTTGGGTAGGGGGATACTTGTAAGGAGGAGGGTGGCTATCGTAGAGGTTGTAGAGGGGGGCTGTTGTAGGGGCAGGATGTTGTTGAGGCTGTTGTAGAGGCAGGACATCGTTGGACTATTGTAGGAGGCAGGTTGGGATGTTTTAAGAAACAGGCTGGGCTGTTTTAGGGGGCAGGCTGGGCTATTGTAGGAGGTAGGCTGGGCTATTGTAGGAGGTAGGCTGGGTTGTTTTAGGGGCACGTTGGACTATTGTAGGAGGCAAGTTGGGATGTTTTAGGGGGCAGGTTGGACTGTTGTAGGAGGCAGGCTGGGCTGTTTTAGGGGGCAGGTTGGACTGTTGTGGGAGGCAGGCTGGGCTATTGTAGGAGCAGGATATTGTGGGGGCTTTTATAGAGGGCAGGGTGTTAAACAGACTACCTATTGACATCCCTCCCCCTACAATAGCCCCTATGACATCCCGCCCCTACAACAGTCCCCACAATATCCTACCCCTATGACATCTTGCCCCCGACTGCCCTCCTCGTTCTGTGAAAGCTCCCTACTACCAGCTTACCCCCCTCCCCCTCTCACTCATCACTCTCTGCTCTACTGACCTCTAACGATATCACCTTTACCGCCTTCCTCCGAAGCCCCCTCAACAACCACTTTCACAGCCCATAAAAATATCTCTCCACATCCCAACACAGCTTCCCTTCACAATCCCACACAGATACCAAAACCTCTAACCTAAGATCCCCTTCAAACTCAGATCCCGAAATATACTTAACTCTTCTCTTTAACTCCACACCACCTCCGCAGCCAACTTTTATCTGACTTACATAAGCCCTATAATCCCCTTCGATCCTACCAAATTTTCCTACCTATATATATCCCTTATTCCCCCTCTAAATTCACCAATAAGTATCCCCTATTAATTCCTTGTCTCTTCCATCAATATTCCATTTCCACTTACTCGCCAATTCTATTCACCCACCTCTATGTAACCATAATATTTAAATTAATTCTACTAACCTATTCGCAGGACACTTAATGATGCTACACCATACAACTTATGCACCAAAACGGCACCAATCCGTTACGTCACTGGCACATATCATCAATAAATATCAAACTTATTCATATAATTTGACTAATCTAAAATTTCAAAATGAAAAACATAAATTAGTAAATTATAAACATGATGGTGAAATAATTAAGAATGAGGGGTGATTAAAAAGCAAAACACAACGAAATAAACTCTAACATTTTGTAAAACTCGTTTGAGAAAATATTAAATGAAAAATAAATTTAAATTAATAAATTATTAAATGTATTATTTAATTTATTTTAAGAATAAGTTTTTTAAAGTTATACTTCTTTAGACAGTGTAGTGAGGAAAAAAAAGCGAACGGGTGGCCGTACGAACGTGAACACGGACATGTTGTGCGCAACCGCGGATTGTCTTAGCTGTATTTTGTAAATGACTATGGGTTGTATCATTAAGCGACAGTTATTTTTGGTTGGGTTATTAAACAAAGAATACTCAACAATAATATTAATGAGATAAATATTTAGATAAAAACGATATGATCGTCTGGGATAATTTCATACGTTCGGTGGGGCGGCGGTGCAAAGCATCATATCAGTACGTGATATACATAATACGACATAATATTAATAAAATATAAAAATAATAATAAAATTATCAATAATAAATAATTCCGGAACTCACGTTGACCGTTCAAAAGAAGTTTAACTTCCCGCGCGCGTACTGGTAACACGCACACTGTTTTTTTTTTTTTTTTTAATACCAATTAGAAAATTGCCAAATTGATAATAAATAAAAAATTCGAAACTCTTAGTTATTTTTTTTTTCGGATTATTATTTTTAATCGTATAGCGTACCTAGTTGCAAGTTTTAAAAACGGAACACCTATGTGATTCCACGTCGTCGAAGCCACCGAATTATCGGATCTGGACGGCGAGACATTGAAAAACATTGAAAAACATGCAAATGTGAGATAATACGCTCGTAACGTGGAACCCTCGGAGGGTCTTTGGAACCATGCCTTTTGCTCCCTAAATCTGACGTACAGTGTTATCCGTCACTTCTGCGGAAAGTCGTCCCTACTACAAGGAACGTTTACGAAAATACGACGTATCGATGAAATACTTAAATGCACTAAAAAATAGCCAAAAAATCCCTCAAATCGTTCAAATTTTAGACTTGTATTTATTTATGAGAATGTCATATTGTAAAAAATTCCAAAAGTATGTAATTCTTATACGAGATTTGAACCCATTATTTTTTATTTTATTGATATTTTAATTGTGACTACAACGCGAAACATTTATTAGGTACTTATTAGTATACATTAAATATTCTTATAATAAAATGTTATAATCAATTTACAAAAATTTTATAACTTTCAAAATATTTAATTACATTTTTATTGGTATACGAATTTACCGATTAAAAATTAATTCCAAACTTTATCATGAAATTTAGTTCTAAATATCATAATATTATAAATATTATATATATCATGTATTTTTATGAAATATAAATTGATTTACCTACCTGACCTAGCAAATGTAATTTTTATTTCTAATACATTCTACAGTATTTGTATAATAAGTGGAAACAAAATTCAACCATAATGCTAATACGAGTATTAAATGCCCATTCACCACTCCACTGACCGACATACTTTCCAAGTTTACACTAATATATACACCTAGGGGTCCATAGTAAAAAGTTTTAAGCACTGACCTTAGGAAAAATGATGAAGCTGCGTGCATCGTTATATGCGTTTGTCATTCCTATAGTAGTTCATTTCGATCTAAATCAGTTTCTCGATTACGGTCATTCACTGTTAAACTATTAATTAAATTAATTAAACACTATTTCACTAGTCAAATGTGCAATAAGATTAAAAGACAAATAAAATGTTTTAAATTCAAATTTATTAATTATAATTTAGGAACAAAATTTGTTACAATTCTGTTTTACTAAAATTCAAAATGAAATATTTCAATTACAGTAAATGAATAAGATGAGTAACATTGGCCATGGAATATTTCTTTCAACAATGATGACCATGGAATATCCAACCCATTTTAGGCATCGGACCATAGACCTATTAACTAATTTTAGCTTATAGGTCTATGTAACGGACCCATGATTAATATTATTACCTATATAATTTTACTATCAAATCACTTCTCAAGATAAAAAATTGTATTTTATATTTAATGCAATAGTATGCAATTTCGCAAGTATAAAATTTTCAAACGGTCATAAAATGTTTTTCTTAAAGTCCAGTAGTAATTGTTGTATAGCTTTTGAAAAGTAAATCATGGATAATCCAGTATTAAAATGTGAATCCTTAAGTATAAACTGAAAAAATTTATGAGTTTTCAACTACAAAATAACTTGCAAATTATCGTGATTTTGACACATTTTATACAAATTTGATCTTTATGGGCTTATAAAAAAAATTTGAGTGAAACGATCTCCAACATTTTTTAGTGACGATAATTTTAACTTATTATAAAGCTTGTATTAAATTTTCAAGAGTTTCGGTCAGCCAATTAAATTTTATAGATGTTTAAAAAAAAAATTTTATAAAAATCTAAAACTTAAATTGTCTATAAATAAGTCAAAATATGTCAAAATACTTTATCAATAACTTTACCATTTATAGAGAACGCCAATATAAAGATTTGGTGAAAATTTCAAGTTGTTGTGGTTTTTCAATTTTGAGTTAGAGTATTTTAAAAAAATATATTTTGTAAAAACGTGATTTTGCGTAAAATGTCCCGTTTTTTAGTAATTTTCTTATCGTTTTTTCCGATTTCTTAAAAAGTATTGAAAAAGTTAGATTTTTGACTAGCCCAAGTACCATCTACATTCACTTTCCTTTCAGAAAAGTTGCTGTTTAAGAAAATCGAAGCATTTTTACTATTAAAAATCGTGTCCTCAAACACAAAAAAAAAAAAAAATTAAAAAAAACACACATCATTGTAAAACCAATTGATTCCATCACTCCGTTCAGAATCTAAAATAGTCTGCAGCATACGTAACCACACGGTTGAATAATAATAGACATAATTTCATGGATTGAAACTGTGCCGGATTTCAGTATTCTGTGCCGTTGTAAGCACAGAAGAGAGAACGAATTTTTCAAAACTTGTATTTTTATTATTAAAATAGATATATCATTATGGAATATTTTTCCTAGGTTTTTACTTAACTGTTTTTTTTTTTGCCTACAAACTGATAACTATTATTACAAATTATGAAATTGACCAAAATTTATTTAAATTAATAAAAAAATCATATTTTTCTCATACATTGATGTAAGCGGCACATCTTTTTTTTATTTCAATTTGAATCTAATCTAATATGGCCTAATATGATCTAAAATGTTTCTATTCCGCTTTTATGAACTTTGTTTTCTCGTTTATAAAACTCACCGATATAATATTATAATATTATTATATACTTAGGAATTAGAAAATGTGTCACCCCCAAAAAATTGCCGTTGTAAACGCGGGCGTATAGTGTTTACCGGGAATTATGGCACTGGATTGAAATTATACTATGAATGAACCATATTTTATACTGGCATAGAATAATAATAATAATAGTAATACTCTATTATTGTATTTCTCTGTGACTGAAAAATACTGGATGATTACCAAAAATACTCATCAGTCGGCAGGCATAATTTATGATTCAGTTTGGCGGTTTGGCCCATAGACAATAATATTTTTAATATTGTTTTGACAATAATAATTTGGTTTAGCACATTTTAAACAAATGTCTGTATTATGGTATTTTTGGCCACACTGCTGGAAATTAAAACACCGATAAGAAACCAATATTGATAAGGGAAGAATTTTCAATTTTGTATTATTAAAAATTTGCCGTATTATTGTTTTAATGGTATTAAATATTAATTAATTTATACTATAATTGGGTTTATCTTATTTACTTCATTCGTGTACTTCATATAGCAATTAAAAATGGTAAGCTTTGATGTTTATGTTACTGATATTTTTTTTTATCGATTCTTTTGTATTTTACGAGTTATACGGTATTGTAATACTCGAATTTCAAAGTCATACCAAAACTGTTTTGTGTAATAAAAATTTACATTTTAATTTATTTTGCTTTTATAGTCCGATATCCAAATGGATTGTGCATTAGATCTTATGAGACGTTTACCGCCTCAAAAAATTGAAAAGCATTTGAGTGATCTCATTGACCTAGTTCCAAGTTTGTGCGAAGATTTATTATCGTCTGTTGACCAGCCATTAAAAATTATTAGAGATAAACAAGTTGGTAAAGATTTTTTACTCTGTGATTATAACAGAGATGGAGATTCATATAGGTAAGGCTGTTTATAGTAGTATGAAGTTTTTCTTGATTTAATTAATAAACTATTTATATTTTTTCCTAGATCGCCCTGGAGCAATACATATTTTCCACCTCTAGATGATGGTGCAGTGCCAACTGAGAAATTACGTAAACTTGAAATCGATGCTAATATGGCATTTGATCAATATAGAGAAATGTACTTTGAAGGTGGCGTATCTTCAGTTTACCTGTGGGATTTAGACCAAGGTTTTGCTGGTAATTACGATTTATTATTATCTTTAAAATATTACATTATGTTCATATGTTATTAACAAAGTTGCATTAAACATAATGCTCGGTTATGTTGTACAGTTTCTGACAATTTACATTATGTAAAGAAAAGTAATTTAAGCATTTTATTGTACACATAATGCCTGATTATTATAAACCATTATAAGACCGAGTATAATCTTTTTTAAAACTCCTTTTACCTTGCTAATTTAAATATCCATTAACCATAGTATTAATATAATTTTGTATAGTGTTTAAAGTTCCCAAATCATCAATCAACTATTGTGACCTATAGAATAAATAAAGTTATAATAATATTAAAAAATCGGAAAACTTGGATTTTAAATATTTTCTCAGGAAATTATAATCATGAATAAGTTTTTATAATATTAATACGGTTTATACAATTATTTATAATTCATAAAACAAATAATAGGAACAAGTATTTTGTATCTATTTTGTCCAAGAAGTGTCAATTATTGATAACTCAGTCATTGGTATAGAAAATTTTTTTTTTTGTAACTATCTATATATCTCTATAATATGTGAAAGGCAATCGTGACTGACTGATTTATTAGCGCACAACTGAAACCACTAGACAGATCGGCCTCATATTTTACTTTGATGGCTGTTATGATGTAGGCGTCCGCTAAGAAAATATTTTTCAAAAATCCAACTCTAAGGAGGTGAAATGGAGATTGGAAATTTGAATTTATAATCGACGCACAACGTAAATCACTGAACGAATCGGGCTTAAATTTTACGTAGGCGTCCATTAAAAATTTTTGACATATAATAAAAAAATCCATCCAATATTTTTTGGGGTTAAGTGAACCATACTGAGATTGGTAAAAATCAGTGAAGCAGATGCCGCGAATCACAAATCATTCAACTTAAGACTGTTTGCGCATGCACGACATGTCTGTTGCCGGACCCCAAAAATTAATTTTTCGGCTATGATCATTTCCGGTTGATTCTTATCGCTGTTACAAATCATTCTACGACTGATGGATGTCGATCATAATATGCTGCCGTATCGAAGTCGTTATTGTACGTGTTAGTTCTGTAGTGGGGCTGAGTAATGACTGTATCAACGATAACCGGTAGTGGGGGTAGTTTGCGCAGACACGACGAGCTTTCTTCCGCCGCACGGTGTACTCTTAAATTGAATGAGTATAAAATATAATAAAATATAAATGTTTAAACAAAATTAGGTCATACAGTTTTCATTTACATAAAAGTAATTTAAACAATTTCAGACAATCTGAGCTATGCATAATTAAAATGATTCTAGCGAATATAATGTGTAAAGTATTTTTGGAACAATCAAAGTTGCACGGGATGTTTTTTTTTTTAGAAAAAAAGTGTAATGATTAAAAAAATATATTTAAAACAGAATGATCTAACCTAAGCAACCCTTCTAAAGGATTATTAATTTTATTTTGTTATTTTAATATGAATTATTTATATATTAATAAATTAATATTACTTTATACAATACAATACAAATGATTAAAATATTTTAACCATTATTCCCCGGGTATTTAGACATTGTTACCATAGTGAGTTAAATCTAAAATGAGTTGAACACTCACAGTTATTTCCTCATGCAATGCTGGGTAATTCAGTTTGTTATATTATAAAATATAAGGCACTTTTGTACGTACACATATATTTTTATAAGTACTCAATGTATTTTAGTACAGTTTTCACTAATAGATTGGCCAATTCTTGAGGAATGTTTGAATATATAATACATTTTAGAAAAATTAATTAAATTGCTGAAAAAAATAATGTAGTATAAAAGTATTATATACTTAAAATGTTGGTGGTTTGTATTTTAATGTAGGAGTGAGAAAAGAAAATATTTCATCCCAATCCTTCTCCAAGAGGTCAAAAGAGGTAATAACTAATAAGTAACTTTGTTGAATTAACACATAATTAGTACAATAATATCCCAAAACTTGTGATTTATAGTGTGCACTGTAATTTTATTTGTTCAAAAAAAAAATTATAATTGCTTACAAAACATTGGGAAATTTGGAGAGTGTTTAACTCATAATTTTTTTCACAAGCAATACTATATAACTGTTATTTATAAAAATTCTTTATGGCCAAAACAACAGTTGGTAGGTCAATTAATTTAGTTATAAGTTAATGTAATTTTCAAATCAGTATTTTACATAATTAAATGTATTATTAATGATTTTATTGTTTATTAATAGAGTGCTGATTTTTATTCATTTGCATATTTATTCTGGTTCATTGTATGATATACTAAGTGAGCACAAAATTTGTTTCAGGACAACAATTTAAACTGCGAAATTATTTTGGTGGATATTTTGCATATTTCAACATTTCAATATTTAACTATTTTTTCTTATATTAAAAGTTTATTTGACAATTTAATTTACATATATAAATAATTTTTAGTTTTGTAGACATTTTTGAAATAATTACTATTACAACATAAAAAAAAAATGTATTATGTTTTTATAATTTCTTAATAAATTATTAGGTATACCTGTAGGTGTTAATAGATTTATTAAATATTACCTTAAATTAATTATTGCAAAAATAGTTAACCAACACTAAGATCAAAAAATAACGACTACAATCTCAGACCATTGATAATATTTCAACTGCGGTAAAATATTTATGCATGTTCATATAAGCTTATTTTTTTCAAAATTCCTTAATATAAATTTATTGTCTTTATCGAGTTGTCTTTGACCTTAAATATTCAAAATCAATGGTTATTTTGAAATTTTTTTTCTTTAATGTATATTTGAACATTTTATTCATGCATATTTTAGATTTTTTAGCACATATTTGGTTGGTTTTTAACGAATAAAAATATGTGCTATATTTATTATGATTTTTAATACTATATAAAATGGTATATAATATAATGGTTTAAATAATTGATAATACTTCAATGTATGTTGTAATTTCCCATGTAAAAATTGACAACAAATATTAATTAAATATATTAATATTTATTGTCTGTTGATTTAATTTAAAGAATTAAATCATAATAATAATTTTTAAATATGTTACTAAACTTTTAAGTATTTTAAATGATTTATTTTTTGTTTAGGAGTTATTCTGATAAAAAAAGTTGGAGATGGATCTAAGAAAGTACGGGGTACTTGGGATTCTATACATGTTGTTGAAGTTCAAGAAAAATCAACTGGACGTAATGCACATTATAAACTTACTTCAACTGTTATGTTGTGGTTACAGACTAATAAAGCTGTCTCAGGTAGTATGAGCTTAGCTGGCAGTTTGACCCGACAAACAGAAATGGATAGTCCAGTGTCAGATTCTTCTCCCCATATTGCTAATATTGGACGTATGGTTGAAGACATGGAAAATAAAATGCGTAATACTCTAAATGAAGTTTATTTTGGAAAAACATGTGACATTATGAATGGCTTGCGAAGTGTTGTGCCATTGAATGCTGATGATGAAAATAAAGAACTATTGAGACAAGATTTAACTGCTGCCTTACAAAAACGACACACAAAGTCTGATGCAAAAGATCCCATTAGTCCTGCTACTAATTAATAATTTTATTAAAATAAATCTTCCAATATTTTTTATGAATACACTGGACTAAGTTTTATTTAACACAAGTTAAATATTGGGTCTAAATAAAATCAAATGCGGCCTACTCATTTAACATTTTGTTATTATTGATTCATTTATTGAATATGTTATGTTATCAAATTGTACTTCACTAATTTAAATTTTGGTTTTCTCAAATTATTTCTTATTAATTTATTTTATTTTAAATCATAAAATATTTACCTTTTCCAGTTATTTAATCTTCATTTTCATTATTGAATTGCAAATAACTCAATATTCTTGTAATCTATAATTTTCAAACTAAGGAGTTGAAGAAAATTGTACGTTACTTAATGAACTGAAGTTATTAAGAGTTATTCTACTATGCTTAAATAGTTAATAAAATACATATTTTATTGACCTCATAGTTCCAAGACTTTACATAATTTATAGTATTTGGATTGGATTATTGTATGGAAGTTTGCTCGGTACAAGTGTTTTGAATATGCATAATAAACTATAGGAATAATAGTACTCATACAATTACAGAAAATAACATTTGTATAATATTAATATTTTGAACCTTACAAATAATGTATTCAACAAATAATCAATATTTTTTTTTAATTATATTTATTTATTTTTTTATTTTTAGGCTATAGTCCTACATATTAATATTTTTTTAATTACTTTTCATCATTAATATTTTAAGTTTAAAAAGAAAAACTACGCAAATATTGTATTTATTGGTATGATTAAAAATGTTTAATAAATGTTTAAATGGTGTTTAATTTTATTTCCAACAAAATTATCCTTCTTTTTCTTGCCCATATTTGTTTCCTTGTTACTTCTTCAACATATCAAATATTTTGGAATTCACATCGACCGTCGACTTACTTGGGCGCCGCACATCAAAAGCAAAATTGTCGCACTAAACAACTCCTTTCGTCTTCTACGAGACTACGACCCTTATTAACTGCCCATATAATAAAACTAACTAACAAACTATTAATTTATGTATTACTCCTTAGACCCATCTGGGGTGCAGCTTAAATATTTAATACCAACCGTATTCAAAGATTTCAATCCAAAATTCTTCGAACAGTTTCAAAATCTCCATACTACATCTCCAATAAATCCCTCCATTATGATTTAAAAATACCAACTGTCACTGAATTAGCCAAAATTCATTACAGGGTTTTCGGCTGTCATATAGTATGCGGTCTACCAGTGAATTTACGAGTATAGTATGCGGTATACCGGCAATTTACGAATATAGTATGCGGTCTACCGCAAATAAATTAAAAATATCATAATATTATAGTATAATTATTGTAGTAGTAATGTCTAGTAAAAAATTAATAATTAAAAATTTGTTAGTCAAAAAAATTGTTGTCAATGAATATAAATAAATATAATATAATACGTTATGCACTTCCACACTTAATACATTCGGCATTTTCATTATTTGTCACATGATTTTTGCTAATTAAAAAATTTGTGGTTGATTCGTCACTACTAATTATTGAATAAAAATCTTTTGCCAACATATTGGGTGTATAAAATATGGTGTTAAAACGTGGTGTCGCGCAATAAATGACATACTGAGTTATTGAGCCAATACTTTTACAAAATGTTGAAATATTGTTATCTGTGTATAATGCAATTAAGATAAAGTATATTTAAAAGATAGAAAAAGTTTGCTGGTAAAACCGTAGGTAGACCGCATACTATACTACAGCCAGGGTTTCAATAGCAGACTGACCCAACATCCAAACCCTCTTATTACTCAACTCTCATCCGCAACTATTCCAGGCAACCCTTAAAAAAGATTATAATGCCAGTGGTATGGTGACCTGCTGAGATAAATTGTATATAAACGTGTAATGGGAGGTCTCATCACTCCGTCATTTCTGTTTTGTTTTATTCATTATAATATCAATTAAGCATATTGTTTCAATTTGTAACAGATTGCTAAATATAGAATTAAGTAAAAAAACGAAATTGCACAAAATAACAATTTATCCTCAAACGGTTTTAAATATTTGTTATTATTCAAAAAGTTTAAGTCACAGAAACTCGAAATTTTTACCAGTTTAGATTGATATTTTCTTTAAGCCTTATTTTTTTTTCAAAATATACATTAATTTAAGCATCTTAAAAGCATAATTGTTGATAAAAAAAGTTTGGCTAGTACAAAATACTTGAAAATTTAATAGAAGATTCTACAGAAGTTGTTGTCACTGTCATTTCAAAATGATTCAAATCTAGAGGCCTAATTATTTTTTATAAGCGTTTGGAATTCAAATATGTATTGACATAATATTTCAATTTAAATATAATATAATATAGTATATAATATACCTATTCTAGATCAACATATCATCTCCGTTCAGAATGATTATTCATATACAATGATATCTATCATTGTATTTAAATTTAATATTAAATTTTGCACTCCACGCCTACTATACAGCAGAGCGAAGCCCATCCGGTTCTTTTTAATATTTTATTTTTCATTTATTTACATGGTTACATGGCTAGTGGCTACATATAAATTAAATATGCGGTAACCATTAACTACGGACTGTATTATATAATATTTAAGTTTTACAGTATTTAAGATCTTATTGTTTTCTAAGCACGTATAAAATTTATTGCATGACTTGAATCTTGAACATATTCATTTTTGTATTATGAACACATTATTACAAAATAACTTATTATTGCTACGTCAGTTCATTTTTTGCAACTATGTTTCGGGGATTATCCGAATGAAACGATAAAACGAAATTCGATAATAACAATCTCGTTCACTAGGCCCCTAGAAGATGAATATTTCACCTTAGTTATAGATACGGTCGAGAAGTTGAAGTATTAAAGTCGAGAAAAACCAACACCACGTCATCGTCGTCGCCGTTCACACCCACGTGATCTGGACCGATTCTTTTCGTCTAAAACTCCAAAGCGATAAAAAAAATGAAATTATATTCCATTGCACACATGAGATGACTGCTCGTAAGTACTTGCGCTTGCCTGGCGAATGGAATAATATTAATAATCGTGTCATCATTGCAGCAGCAGCGGACGCCGGACGACACGTTCCGATTTCAGCGCACGATAATATTAATAAAATATTATAAAAACGGATATTAGGTTTTTTTATTTTTTTATTTGGCGTTTCCAAAGCGGTTAAATATAATGTATTATATCGTACATAATATAACGTAGTAAGCCGTCGTCGTCGTCATGTTACCCGAACGATAAATAAAAACCATTTATATTATATAAAGCGCATGCAGCGGTACTGCAGTAGTCGTCGCAATTTACAATCGTTTGTACACCGTATCGTTTGTATCGCCTACACACGTTTGTGCGAGTGTGTAAATGTCGGATTGAAAAATGATTTTGCATTTTCGCGCATAAATCATAAGCAGCGAAAATCACACATACCTAACACATATATTAATAAGAAGAAAAAAAAACAAAATCGTAATCTTCCGACCAGTTAAAGTATATTAGTTGTATAAATTATTATTTTTTACTCCTCTCATGCTTGTACATTATACGTTATTTAATATAATTTATACTAAAATAATGGCATAATTTCACTATAAACTTTATAATATATCATAACTTGAACAATATTGTGTATTATGAGTTTAAAAAAAATTAATTTAACTATTTTAATTATTACTGGCATAAGTAGTATCATGATAAAGAAGTGTTAATACAATTTGCATGGTATTTAATATAGGTACCTACTAAGTTTTCAATGATTTATCATATTCGGTATTCATAGCCACTCATTTCCTAAAAATGTAAATGTATTTCAAATTTGTTAAACATTCTTGAAGATAGAAACCAACTTTAAAACAAAATAAAACATTTATTGTTAAAATAAATTTTTTTTTATTAATTTTTAATTTTATTGGGTTATTAATTTTATTGAAAAATATATATCGTGGTTTTGTTCATTTTATCTCACGGATTAAATTCTTATGGCACCTAGCTATATATATATATATATATATGATGTGTATATTTCTTTTTGAAAAATGTATATTACTATCAATAATAATTTATTAATATTATTACTATAACTAACAATTAAACAATAATATTATATAAGCCAGAAATAAAACAATATGTAATATGGGTAGACATAGCAACGAAATATGTTTCTTTTTAAACACAATACAATAATAATCAGGACGTGATTAAATGTCGATTATATTTTATTATTCATTCTTGTTTAGTCCATGTCGCTGTATTCTCCTCGTCGAAATAGAGAACAAATTTTATGTTAATATTATATATGCATTTTCAAAAGGAAAGTAAACAAACCAATTTTAGTCCTACAATCTCGGGTAAAATACACATTCATATAAATCAGTTCTATTAATTTATAAAAGTAATATTAATATAGCTATAATGAATTCATGAATATATTATATTGTGTTTCATCATATGACTACATCTAGAACCGAAATAAAAAAATAGGATGTATAAGATTTCTGATCAAGAATTTACCTTTGGATAGCTTATAAGGTAAGACATTGTAAAACATATTTAAATTGATACCACTAGCTGTACCTAACCTTTTTGTATTGGAGGTGAATCAATGTTTGTGCAACACCCGATCAAATATGTTACACGACTGTACCACTGAAAAACAGAAATCAGTGGGCCAACGTACGAGACGAGAAGTGAACGAATTAGAGGATTTCCGATAGTTTGGTATGAGCCGAGGTCTTATCTGGGAATGTGATGTTGTCTTGAGGTAAGGTTGAGCTATTTATTTGTTCTGAAATGTTTGGTTTTATGTAAAATTGTGAGCGATAGAAATATTCATTGGTCCGTGAGGTTTTAGTTGTATGTGAAAGTGTGAGCTTTTTTGGGGGGTGGGATAGGGCTATACACGGTGTTGATAACGGGGCAAAAGGACAAATATTTATATCCCGTGTGATAGCTGGCAATTCGACACACCGATCACTAGGTAAGATATCCTAGAGAAGTACATTCGACGGTAACCACCTCGGAACACTTATCGGTAACCGTTTAAGAACAGGAGCCGACAAATCTATAGAAGTTTTAACTTCTTTGGAGCCGTACGGTAGCTTCTCGGTAGTCGAATTGCAAGGTTGGTGAAAATTGAGAGCTATAGTCGAGGGTAACCACTTTGGAAGAGAAGCGACTTGTTGCTTATGTGGAGCCGTATGGTAGCTATTCCGGTAGTTTGGTGAAGTGAGCTGTTGTCGTATCTGGAAGTGTGATGTTGTCTTGAGGTGAGGTTAAGCTTTTTATTTGTTTTGAAATGTTTGTTTTTTTTTTTTGAAGTGTGAGAGATAGAAATATTCATTGGTCCGAGATGTTTTAGTTTTATGTGAAAGTGTGAGCTTTTTTGGGGGGTGGGATAGGGCTACACACGGTGTTGATAACGGGGCAAAAGGACAAATATTTATATCCCGTGTGATAGCTGGCAATTCGACACACCGATCACTAGGTAAGATATCCTAGAGAAGTACATTCGACGGTAACCACCTCGGAACACTTATCGGTAACCGTTTAAGAAAAGGAGCCGACAAATCTATAGAAGTTTTAACTTTTTTGGAGCCGTACGGTAGCTTCTCGGTAGTCGAATTGCAAGGTTGGTGAATATTGAAAGCTATAGTCGACGGTAACCACTTTAAAAGAGAAGCAACTAGTTGCTTATGTGGAACCGTATGGTAGCTTTTCCGGTAGTTTTATGTGAATTGTGGTCTTATCTGGAAGTGTGAGATGTTGCAGTGAATTGAGCAAAGTATGGTTTGAATATTGGGTTCATCCAACAAAGTTTTCGAATGTTCACATTTCGTCTCTTTATTCAGTTCGGCGCATATACATCTGTGTTACGACTGTGAACATGGATTGGGCGCACATTCAACGGCCATATCCAATGCACAGGGGCTCTTAGAGATTAACTAACCATGGTTTACAATGTCTTAGATGTATGTAGTGGGAAATGTATCGTCAAATCTGGGAACTCCGAAACACTTGAGATGTTATGGAAAACGAGACCATGGATGATTATTGTAGTTCAATGTGTGTCTCCATCAAGGACCTAAATCTGGTGAAGATATCGGATTGCTGAACGAACAATAACATTGTATATAAAAATGTTTTATATTAAGAAAATTACATATTTAAACTATAATCTTTATATTATGTAAAATGTTTAAACTCCATTTTATAACTAGCATTTTTTTTAGATACTGAAAAAAGAGATGGAATCTATTGGTTTTATAATGATGAGTGTTTTTTTTTATTTTTATTTTTATTTTTGTGCCTGTCATTACATTTTGGAGCAATAAAAATGCTTTGATTTTCTCAAAATTTTTACAGCAACTTTTCTGAAAGGAAAGTGAATGTAGATAGTACTTAAGCTAGTCAAAAATAAAACTTTTTCAATATTTTTTAAAAGCATCGAAAAAACCATAAAAAAAATTACGAATAAAAGAGAATTCTCACGCAAAACCATGTTTTGACAAACTACATTTTAGATTCTGAACGGAGTAATGGAATCTATTGATTTTACAATGTGTGTTTTTATTTTTTTTTTTTTGTGTCTGAGGACACGATTTTTGGAAGTAAAAATGCTTCGATTTGCTTAAACAGCAACTTTTATGAAAGGAAAGTGAATGTAGATGGTATTTGGGCTGGTCAAAAATCCAACTTTTTTAATACTTTTTGAAAAAATCGAAAAAAACGATAAAAAAATTACGAAAAAACGGGAAATTTTACACAAAATCACGTTTTTACAAACTACATTTTTTTAAAATGCTCTAACTCAAAAACGAAAAACCGCAACAACTTGAAA
>JAIPRK010002598.1:0-12150 GCA_025469195.1 Chaitophorus viminalis | reverse complement strand
TATCATTGTCAATAAAGCAGATTTTGCGTGACTATTCTTTCATTCCACATCACTCAAATCGTCGAGAGGCGACTGTAGCTTAGCCGTACCTCCCCTTTCATCGCGTTTTATTTCGCGTGTTGTAATCGAGAGTATGTAGATGATATTCGCACCCTGAACATCGCGTGCAATTGTATAAACACTTGAATGTGTAAAAACGTAATTTGCAATGTATGTGCTCTTGCCGGTTGTTGTAAAAGTATTCTTTTTATGCTATTACAAGGTATATGTGTAGGTACGTACGTAACATATATTACTATGGTTGTCGTAGTCGGCGGCCGAAGAAACGAAATAAAAATTGTACAAAGTAATAAAGTCGTTATGCGTATGCCGCGCCAAAGAAGCTTGTATATATATATATATATATATATCTTGCGACTCCATTGTTTTTAATTAAATTTATTTCATCCGAGCCAAAAGAAAAATAAATAAATAAACTGTTACATTTTTATTAAATTATTTGTTCCAATCCCAGTCGTATATTTGTACGACTGTATATAAACAACATGTTTTGCGCGCGTGATATGAAAATATTATTATAATAACACATATTGTTGTTAAATAGAAAATGAATCTCAACCTGACAATACTATTATAACATTATGTAATGAGAAATTCATTACAGTTATTATATTATATTATATTATAATTATATGATAAAGTTCATCGTACTTTAATGTTATTAATTTGACGTACGATTACAAATATATTTATACGTATGCTAAATGTTGATAACTTTAAATAGAATTTGTACGACGGTGATTTTTCCGGTAAATCCAATTTTCTATGGGAGGGCTGGGGAAACGTTTCCTCAGCCCTCCCATTCTTAATAGATGGACTATTCCTAAATTTTTATTACAGGCATTTAGTATGTAATTAGTATGAATTTGTATGACTATAATTAGAATCTGTACGACGGTGGTTTTTTCGGAAAATCCATTTTTCTACGAGAGGACTGGGTAAACGTTTCCCCAGCCCTCTTATTATTAAAAAATGGACGCGATAACTGTCATTTTTGCTAAATAACGGTCTTATTTTCGAACGCTTTTAATATTTTTGTAGTTAATTAGTTCGAAATATGCTTTTCCACTGAATTCGAAATATCTCGGAACTAAATAACCGTGACACCCTTTGGTGTGCTTGCTATAGTTTTCTGATTATTTACAACTTGCAATATGCACAGATATTATTTTATAGGACACGACTGTGTAAAATTGGCAAATGGAAATAATTCAATCCCGGACGAACAATTATAAATTATATTATAAATAGTATACAGGAAATGGATAAGACGATGATGGTGTTCCAGCTAAACGCAGTGGCCGACAACATTAATTTAACATTAATTTCGTCGACAAACATTACAGATTTGAGTAGAAAGAGATATTCGCGTGGGCCTACGTATCCCTATGGACCAATGGTTTAAATATATATATATATATATATATTCATACATAGAAAGGTAAAAGTTTTGACTATCCCCCCCAAATGGGTTTATTGACATTGAGCGTAACCGTTTCGGGTCAGTCAAAATATATACACACAACGCATAAGTGTTTAGTTAAGAGCGTATGTGCATTATATGGATGCGAATTTCGCATGCAAAACTTTAAGAAAACAAACATCGTTGAAAGAACGCGGGTAAACGTTCGATTATCATTCGCGAATGCAAATATATTATATTACAAGATCGTTCGAGTTTCCAAACGATCAATGTTTATTTAAAACAAATAATTTTTCCGTATCGTCATTGTGCGCACATCTGTGTGAGATGAATCAAGTGGAATTTTTTTCAAAAAATATTCACGGGTACTTTTGTATAAAATATAGAAATTTGAGACCAATCAATTTATCAACCACGATATTGGAAAACTATTGAGTATGGCATTTCAATAATAAGTATTTTTACAATCCAATGTACATTTTAATTTATACAAACTATTATAATGCTAATTCCACTCACTCGCGCTACACTGATTTAAGTAGAGCCAAAACTACCATACCGATTCTTTTGAGAATATAAGTTCACTAAAAAATGCATTATCAAAATTCTATTATAAGAGATTATGTTCTTAATGGATTTAAATTGATGTATAGATTATTTACTATTTGGTGATTTAAATAGGAAATAATATTTTATTTTGTTTCATATTTTGATTAAAATAATATTACCGATTGGTGTTTACATTATGTAAATTATATTTCTTAAAAATAAATCATTTTTAATACGACGATTATGCGCTTTTTAAACCTATCCATTTTATTAGATTCTGAAAGGAGAGATGGAATCTATTGATTTTACTATGATGTGTGTTTTTTTTTGTGTCTGACGACACCTTTTTTGGCAGTAAATTTGCTTCGATTTTCTTAAACAGCAACTTTCCTGAAAGGAAAGTGAATTTAAATGGTAGTTGGGTACGTCAAAAATTCAAATTTTAATTCTTTTAGAAAAAATCGAAAAAACGATAAAAAAATTACGAAAAAACGGGAAATTTTATCCAAATTCACGTTTTTACAAAAACATTTTTTTTTAAATGCTCTAACTCAAAAACGAAAAACTGCAACAACTTGAAATTTTCAAAGTATTTTGACATATTTTGACTTATTTATAGACAATTTAAATTTTCGATTTTTGTAAATTATTTTTTTTTAACACCTATAAAATTTAATTGGCTAGCCAAAAACTCTCGAAAATTTAATACAAGGTTTATAATAAGCTCAACTTATCATCACTAAAAAATATCAGAGATCGTTACACTCAAATTTTTTTTATAAGGCCATAAAGTTCAAATTTGTATAAAATATGTTAATATCGCGATAATTTGCAAGTTATTTTGTAGTCGAAAAGTCATAAAATTTTTTCTGTTTACACTTAAGATTCAAAATTTTAACACTAGGTTGTCCATAAGCTAATCTTCAAAAATATATAAAAAAAATTTCTACCAGACTTAAAAGAAAAAATTTTTTGACTGTTTGAAATTTAAATTTTTACGAAATTGCATTATAATATAATTTAACTATAAAATACTTTATTATTATATACAAATTTTAGACAAACATATTTAACTCCGTTCAAAATCGTTATTCGTATACAATGATATCTATCATTGCATTTAAATTTAACAAATCCATTGTCATAATGACCCATCCTATAAACGAGGTGCACTCCACCCCCAACTGTACAGCAAAGCCAGGCCCATCCGTTTTTTTTTCATTGAATTTTTTGAATTATTTTTGGGATAATCTAAAATAGTAAAATGGTCCTCGGGTAGGTAATTCAGTTAGTATTGTTTTATCGTATGTTTTAAAAAATTATCGCTCATATAAAATAAATGCATTATATTATTGATATGTTATATTATATTAATTATAGGACACAATATTTTTAATATGTATGTACTTTTACAGTGTATATTTTAGCGAATTGACATGCGGTCGATAAAATAATAATAATAATAATTCGATTAGAAAAAATTTAATTTAATTCCTTTGTCTGCAAGTATATCAAAAAACTATGTTAATATTTACCCAAGTGCCCTGGATGTTTTGGTGTTTATAATAGGTCAAATGTGTTGAAAAAAAAAAAAAAAGTGCGGAAATAGTTTTTTTCTCAGTATTATATACCTACTGTGAATACCGGATAACTTTTTAGTAATACGTTTGCTAACGGATGAGCACGCTGAACGATTCGATTATTTTTTCTCACAGAAACACACCGATATTTTAAATTAACATTGTAATTACGGTGCGGTGTTCATTAATCTTTTTACGAGTCTTCACGGATAATAATAATATAATTAATGGACTCGCCTGTAACAATAGGTACGGTATGCAATTCAGAATGGTCCTACGCAAAGACGCAAATTATTATACGATAATGGTATATTAAATAATAACGCGGACTCACGATGTGGACGTGGAGGGTATCATAGGTATACAATTGGGAGCGAAAATTCAACAACGAAACGGGTTTCAATCCGCACGAAACGTACCGAGAAGTCTACACGTAATCACTGGATCACCGTGCCTTTTATTTTTCTTGCGATTTACACCCATGTCGGTGGAAGATCCTGTTGTACGGCTGAGGAAAGATAATGCCAATAATATTATTTTGCTTTTATATAATGCTTTCATATTCTGAACGGAGTGATGGAATCTATAGGTTTTACGATGACGAGTGTTGTTTTTTTTTTTTTTGTGTCATCACATTTTGTGTCTGGCAGTACTTAATTTAAAAACAATCCGCTCATAAATCATATCAATACAAATATTTCTGGTAATCTGAACCTTCTCAATCCTTATCCAGGATGGAAAACACTGCAATACTTATGAACTTCATTAAATGGTACTACTTTTATGTTTTATAATTTTTTAATTCTTCTTTTGAAAAAATTATTATGATTCCTAGAAAAATAAATTCCTAAATAAATAATGAAACGTACCTAGGTACATCTATATCTTTACCCGACTAGGTGATTATCTAAAATACAAAAACAAATAAGTATTCATAATTAAATTGAATTTTATTTTTACATAAATACATAAATTAATAATTACAATAAATATTATGATATATTTTTGTAACAACAATTTTGTAAAAATCGGTACTTACATAATTCAAAACAGAATTCGGCCCGATGCCGGTAGAAATGCGACAATATGCGATTTAATAATACTTAATATTTAATAATAAGTGATCCCGGTGATCACGCGAAATGAAATAATCAAATGCACGATTGAATGAATTGCATTTTACAACTGTGTGGAGTCCGGCACATGCCGGCCTTTCATATCCATAGCGTATGGTAGCGGCGATAATTCTGGAAATTTCTTGGCTACGCCGCCCGCAAACCGGTTTTTCCTAGAAAACTCATGCGATGCTGTGCGCACGACCGTAGACCGGCGACGGTGCCCGCAAACTACCCCGAGAATATTCGAGACGTCCTCGAATATTCTACGATAAACTATTTCGAACACCGAGTATATAACAATAATAAAATGAAGCTATTAATTTTTATTTACTATAGAGTATAGTTACTGATTCTTATAATAAATTACATTAAGAATAATAATCTTGCCGTCGTTTATAATTGTAAGAAATACCAGCAAGTTCACTAATAGACTATTTCATCAGATATTTATAAAAAATGAAAAATTTGAAATATAATTTAATTGTCCTAAACAGAAACTAACAGAAACTTAATGACAATGTAATATAAAAGAAAATGTCTCATAAAATAGTTTTTAGGGAGTTTTTAAGTTGTTGGTAGTAAAATTTTACTAAATCGGTGAAGTTACAACTAAAACTATGTTAAATTTTTTGTTAGTGTTCGTAAGTAATTTTTGTAATCGTCGTCCTTGAAAACGTTAAGACCTCTATTAAAATATTCCATAGTTGTCTGTACACATGACTGCTTACGTGTTTATCGATTTTTTATACTAAACGTTATATTTTATTAAACAATAACACTATACCTAATATTTTCATTAGATACGCTATATTGAACCGCTGACATGATAATGATAATCGTGTACAAATAATAATTATAATAATAATAATAATGTACAGCGTGTAATGATATCTCCGCTCAGCTCGGCCGCGGCAGGACCGTGGTCTTAAGACATCTTCACCAAACGAGCCACGTCTAATCCGTTCGTTTGTGCGTGAGTTTAATTAGTCAAAAACGACGGACATTAATCAACGTCTGTCAATGCAAAAAATGTTCGCTCTGAGGGATTATAGCGGCGGCGCGGGAAAACATCATATTGCAACGTGCGCGGGTATGAATACTAATTTCCACTTTTTGCCCGCACACCCTTATGTCACCTACCATAGCCTTGTCGTCCCTGCAAACTGTTTATAATATTATTCTCATCACCTGTTCTCGTGGGCAATTTCCCACCGAGAAATTATTCCTTTTGACGTCCGATAAACTGCGTCACGGCGGCAAAATTGTAATCATAATAATTTGAGCCCGGAATAATATAAATAAAGATTCTAAGAAAATAAATTAGTTGCCTGAAAATATAATATATGAATCGCCTTCAAACGCTATTGCAGAGTCACGTAAATTGTTTATTTAACGAAAAACATAAAATTACAACGTATTACATAAATCTGAGAGACTGAAAACCAATTTCATTTTGGAAAATAGTTCAAAAACAAAATAAAAATTAATGTTTAAATAATTCGAAAAAAGATATTAACTCGATTCTTCCTTATGTGGAATTTAATTCAAACGTATTGATATCGATGAGCTATACCTACTATGAAATCGTATGAATATTAATTTATTTCAAATCTATATCTTCCAACAGAAATTAATATAAATATCTACTAACGAATTCCGTGGTGACATCATGACATGTTGTATTCATTTGATATGTTTTTGAATGTATAATATAATATGCAAATTGCACTATTGCAGTACGTTATTATTTTTGATTTTATTTCTTTAAAATAAACGAATCACGGCTACGGCACGGGAAAAATAACCCAAAAGACTTTCGTAGACAGAGAAATCGACTAAAATACGACTATTTTATTTTTTCATTTTTATATTTTGGCAAAACGCAACGAACGACGAAGTGTATATAATTATAATGATACGAAGTTTCAGCGAACGTTTGATTATGATAAATACAAACTTGGCGTGTTCAGTCGTCGTTGGCTATATAATAAATAAATTAATATAATATAACATGTATTCACACACACACTCGCGTAGTCGTACGCGCGCGCACGTTTGTGTGTGTGTGTGTGTGTAGTTTATGTGTGTTTGTGTGAAGAAGAATCGAGGTGATTATTATTATTAATCGTACTGTTTGGGCGTACCAATTTTTACTGTCACAGAACGTGTAATAAACGAACATATTTCCTCGATTTCACGGTCGACCGCTACAGCAAACCTACAAACAGGATTCGTCTGCAATATACGATAATATGAGTAAATGTTTGTCTTTTTTTTTCTAACTGAGACTTAAGATCAAATAATTTTTCGAAGATACCTCACGAGTACGTCTCAAAATGATCCTAATACAATATTCCTGGGGCGCCCGCAAGAAAAGTATAATCCATTTTGCATACCAAATTAAAAACTAATATTTTACTGTACTTGTTAACCTATTCCATGAATATTCCAAGTAATTTAGCATTAAACAAGGAGAACCATTAGAATATGAGCTGTAAAACAACAGCAAAAAATATTTTATGTTGTTTTCTTTCCAAATAATTGTATTTTGGGTTATGGAGCCATTTTATATATTTTTTTTTTCTTGATTGGCAGAATTAATTAACATTTAAAATTGACAAAACTATTAAAATTAAAGATTTTGCATTAATTCGTGGTTCGTTTACTATGCTGCTAAAACTCTTTTCTGCTTACCTAACAAGGAGATAGTTTGATTGGGTATCTATATAATTTTTGACAAGATAACCCACAAACTGACTAAGTTCTTCGTCTCCAGGCAGAATATACGTAAAACCTTCTGTATTCATGTTTTGACGGACGCACCACGAAGAACAATAACTATACGGGGATCATTTCGGGACGTAATCGGAATATCCGTATATTATTATGTATTAGTGATAACATTGCGGACGCATATGAGCTACCTATTAAACAGGTGCAAACCGATCGCACTCGGGCGACGACCATTTTTTCTTATCAGAAAGTAGTTACAGATTATTATAATTAATGAATAAAAGAAAAAAATATTATCCTATGTGAATAGTTTGAGCTACACAATACCGATAATCGTCGCTGCAACCGGCGGCGTGCCAATCTATCCGGCGTCGACTGCATACCTACGTTCGCATGCAAACAGTACAGTATAACGTGCGTGTGGTTAATTTTCTACTCGGGGGACCCGTTGAAATTATACGTTAACGTTTAGTGTATTATTAACAAAACAACAAGCGTTATACCGTTGTTCGGGCACTGTGTATTTTTACAATTTTTCGATCACGACCCCAGAGACATATGGTACGCGAATCATGCTATAATTATAATATGGGGCGCAATGCAGTTGCGCGCGGTCCTTATCAGCAGAACCTTTTAAGGGGTACACGATCGAGCGCGCCATATAATTTTAACTTCCTTGCAACGTTGCCATGTTCATATTGTATATAATCATAATATGCAAATGTCATTGTTAGTTGAAATTATGTCCATGCAACTTGTGGTGACAAGTACAATTGTATAGTAGGTACCTAATTAGTTATAACTTATTATTGCTGACAGCGTTTTTCCGTCAATAATAAGTGAGTAATTGGTTATATCACATATCATAATTTTATAACTTTTATTATAAATTCCGATTTTTCTACGAGATACGAATATAATACCTGCTGTAATCACGGACTTATATGCTGTCATTGGTCTTCGTGTTTGACCCGTATTTGTTTTTTAGCGTTAAGCTTAAGATTTGTGTTACAATATATAGAAAATTTTATTAACCATATAAATTCGGAAATAGGAAGACATTTGTAAGTATTTCGATAATAAGACGGGCGGACTCGTGCCCTGATGGATATGTCAGATGCAGTTGATGTAAAAAATAAAAAAAAATTGTACAGCTACAGTATTAATAACGATGAGTGATGAATTCATACCTGTGGTCATATAACCACTCTACCAAAATAAAAATGTAGGTACACGTTTTATGGATAAATTTCAAATGAAAAGCAGGTATACACATTCATTATCTACACTTGATCAATACAATTTATTAAAAGGTAAAATAAATTAGTAATACATTTGGCAATATGGCTCCCGATTTTGTGCGCACTCGTACGCCTTTATATGGTCAAAATCATGTTCATTATTACTGTGCGCAATTGTATACCCAAAAGATAAAACGCGTGCGATCGTACTTCACGGTTATTATACTCGTACGTATAGTACGATTTTATTATATTACTGGGATGGCCAAATTGTAATGGTAGACCGTATTGTATTTTGATCTAACCCGTGTTTTATTTTCAAATGTTAATATACACTTCCAAGATTAAAAATTAAAGTTACCCTGTAAAATACTGAGAAAAATTTGCGTGTTTGTTTGTACACTTGATATATTATTAAGTAGATACTAACATAGTTTGTAGAATACATTTTTATGTTAATCGTTTTCTATGGTATCGAATTTATTATTACATTATGCCCAAATATGACACATCTATCGGGATAATGTAAGCTCATTTGGTTATATCGCCGTGTAGTCATATCCATCGTATTACAAATGTATTGATTTAGCTTTTTAGTTTTTCATTTTTGCTTTATACCTTATGAGGATTCAAAAAGCACTTAAAACCAGTGGTCTATGATAATTTAAAGTTGCTTAGTATATCTTTTATGTTATAATATGGAAGATTTGAGAGCGCGTATTAAAATTACTTTTAAGTACGGAAACTCGGTAACGTTGGATATTTATCGACTGAATTTTCAACAGTCCAAGCATTATAAAAATAATAATATTATGCATATTGATTAATTTTATAATATTATTCTAGTTCGAAATACGATCCAGGTTCGTGTTTTGAAAAAATAAATTCACCTAACATTTTACAATTCAGAGCGCTAAAGCTGAAATATTTAATTTACTAAATGTATCCTAAAGACCTAGAGTTTTTTTTCATTATTTGAAAATTTGAATTTGTCAAAAATATCTGATGTTATAATATTCAAATATCTTGCTTTTTCATAATATGTATAATTACTAAAAATATCAATACATAAATTTAATAATGAAAGAAAAAAGAAATACATCGAAGTATATTTTGTTAACCTGATAATCTTCAGGAACTAAATATGGACATTTCAAAATACTAAATAATACTTTATTCATTTCTTGAAAACACCTTAGTTTATTCAACACAAATTTGAATTTAGAAAATAATGTCCAACACGTGTATTAACATTAATTTTGTCGATTTAAGTATTTTTTTGGACATAACATGAAAATGTTATCAAATGCTCAAAAAAATTGCATAAATGTTCTATTACTTGATTGCATAAAAGTTGTGAGTTTAAAAAATAATATTTAAAATTCGGGTATTTCATCTTTTAAATAAAGTGTTTGATAAATTTTAATCAGATAATGAAATAGTTGTAATATAATAATATATCAGATAACATTATCTATAATAGCTTATACATTTAAAATTATTTGTGCAAAACTATTTGTATAAAAATTGCAAATAGTAAATATTATGAGCATTTAACTGCGTATTTCCAAACAATTAATAATTGTGCTAGAGAGAAAGAAAGGACCAAGTCTAATTTTATCAACACTGAAGTTATTTTATCAACAATATTTTTTCATGTGTGTTCTAACTGGTATCATAATATTTGTACGATGCGTATAATAGTCGTATTACAAAAATATTGGTAAATTGCATTATGATAATTATTAAAATATTTTATTGTGCCTATCCAAAGAATTTTATTTTCATTTTACTTAAATAATTTGTTATATTAAATTAAATATCTTATTAATTATTACATTTTATTGTTTAAAATTTGCAAAATATCCATGGATATTAAAGTGAAGTGTTTGTATAATCGAGCAAGTGGATTCAAGTCCAAAATAATTAAATTATATTATACAAAAAAATAATAATAATTGATGACACATATTATATTTAAGAAATTTGAATACTTAAGATTAAATAAGCTATAATTAAAAACAAAAAATGTGACAGTTATAATTTTATTATTGTTTTCACACCCACCATCAGTTTTAGTAAAATAAAATCGTGTGAAATTTTTTTTCTTTTTTGCTTCACTAAAGGTTCTAAAAATGTACTTTATCCTTTCTGCCTTTCAGATATAGAATTACGTACAGTTAATCAAAATAATCAGTGTCATTATAAGATTAGTTATTTAATGAAAAATAAAATTACAAAAATACATACAAAGGCATAAAATATGATGCATTTTAAAAACGGGAAGCAATAATTAATTATCAATAATATAATGAAATTAAGAGAGCATCATACAACCACGGAGTTAGAATCGTCTGTTGTCCTTAATGCACCTGAATTGCCTACAAGAAGCGCCGTTCGATATTCTTTTTATGCGCTGTGCTCATCAATGTCACATGAATATTATTGTTTATAAATTATTTATTTTTAGGCTATTCGCGATAACGCTTACGAGAATAATTACGTATATTATTAATATGTTTTCTTATTGATTATGCATAGGCAAATAACATTAATTTATAAAACACTAATAACCATAATTCTAATCTCCGTCGATTACGTTTGCTGCAATTTAACGGGAAAATGTTCATATTTCACGGAAACTATTACTGTTATAATATCATATATATATATATATATATCATTATATTGTATGCAAGCCTCAAAAAATTGGCACGATAAATATATCTGAAGTAGACTTCATTGGACATACAAGATCGTATAGGACAGGGGCTTTCAAATTAGATGCAGTGTGCCATGGCACATAGTAATTGTACCACGAGCATTCCTTAGGTAGACAATGATTTTTTGAAAATTAAATATATGGTGAATAATAAAGTGTAATTTTACAATTTTATTTATTAATCTTCATAAAAAAAAATGATTTATGACAAAAAATCAAGAGTGAGACTTCTAGGTCGGGTGAAACTCAACGGTAAGGAAAGTCGTACAGGGATGGATGAATCATATTGCTTTGTTGGATATCGCTACTCTCAAGGAGAATAAGCCCCCTATTATGGACTAATGGCAAAATTTGACGATAAATTCCAATAAATTATCTTTAATAAAAAGACGAAACTCCTAGGAGTGGGTGAGATATAAGAACGGATGGATGATATTGCTTATATAGCTCATGTCCTATCTATGGCAGTGGTTCTCAATCTTTTTAGGAACGTGACCCATTTTCCTTCCAAAAAATTTTTGGCATATGGTTTCACTTTAAAAAAACGGGTGGGCCTCGCTTTGCTATACAGTTGGGGGTGGAGTGTACCTCGTTTATAGATAGGTCATTATTACAATGGATTTGTTAAATTTGAATGCAATGATAGATATCATTGTATACGAATAACGATTCTGAACGGAGTTAATATGTTTGTCTAAAATGTGTATATAATAATATAGTATTT